>UESW01004108.1:1048362-1176033 GCA_900491605.1 Calamus simplicifolius | reverse complement strand
CCAAGACAGACTTCTTTGTTAAGACTGACTTCCTTGTAGAGATAGATTCCCAACTCCAAGACAGACTCTTTTTGAGACAACTTCTTGTGAGATATATTCCCAACTCCAAGACAGACTTCTTGTTGAGACAGACTTTTTTTCTTTTAAATGGTCAAAATGAACAATCCCCACAAAAGTTAAAAAAAAATTAAAATTAAAATTTAAAAAATAAAAAATAAAATTAATAACCAAAATTTTAAGGGCATCTTATACTGCGCAATAGGTGAGGTGTCCTGTGGACTTGAACCTCACTTAGTGTTGATTGTATACATCTGAAGGAACCATAGTGGATTAGACCTTGAACTAGGTCCTTGACTCAGATTCTACTACAAATAATCAGCGCATATTAAAGGCCTTGCGCTTAGTACCTTGATTTTTCATGAGAATTTCTTAAGGTTAGCCCAAACCTTTAGTCACGACCTAATATGACAATTCTCATATAGGTGAATCCTCCAAGGTATTTGTGACTAATACCCTGCAGATAACCTACCTCGGATCCATTAAGAGAATCTCAGCCTTACACAAATTTACTTTGTCACTTTATAAGAGCACTCATCATAGGGATGTGTTGAAAAATTTTTCAAAAAATTTGTGCTCTAACACGATCACTCAATCAGCTTCGTTTCTACCACATTGAACCTCATTCATGGGATCTCCAATCACAAAGGTTGGGTATCCACTATTGGTGATCAAATAATGGCTTAAGCCACATCCCCCTCGATGAATCTGAGACTCCACCCTAGATAACTCCTTGGTTAATTGATTTGCTAAATTCTTCTCAGCAAATTCCAAAGATTTTTTTTTAGACCTTAAATAAGTGAATCAAGCAAAGATATATTAGAATTAAATATCTAAATACAGATAAACAATAAGTTGGATATTCCAACAGTCATGAGATTATTTAATAAATTATAAAAACTTTTATTAGATCTCATGGTAATATATATCAAGAGAGACTCAAAATAGAGCATTTATATGACATACCTTGTCACATCATCCCAAGTTCATCCATTCTTTGCCATTTTGTAACATAAAAGATTCACAATAGTATGTAAGCAATAACTATTTACCCAATGCTGTCACTTTTGTTAAGCAACGAACAAACAAACAAGGAGATATTAAATATTAACCACTATACCAGAAAACACTTATCTGGAATAGAAAAACTTTTGCATTAATATAAGAATGCAAAATATATACTAATAACTGCAAGTAAAATAATAAAATGATATGAAAATACATCTATATACAAGCATGCATATATTATGGTGCACAAGTGCAAGCATGTGTTTTTCAACAAGGCTTTGTTTGCATGCTAAATGGTTAACCACCTGTTTGATAACTCACCCCCCTTGTCCATCTATCCAGTGAACAAAGTAATTCACTGTCGATTAGCACTTGCTTAACCCACCATTAATGCAACCATTACTTAACTAACCATTATCTGGTTAAGGGATTTTTTTTTCACTTTCATGGACAAGAATGCCCTCATGCTATGTATAAAGAAGATGGCTCTGCACCTCTCCCTATATAATATATTAACACTCAAGAAAGCCCTCATGGCATTGTTTTGGTCATGTAACATTGAAATTTCCTCCCATGTGTATCGCATCTATCCACATTTTATTGGTACAGAACAATAAGTGGAAAAATAGCGACTTGTATAGGCATGAAAATTAGGTTCATCATTGGGATACAATGCAATTGTCCATTAATTGACCTATGGCCATGCCAAGCATGCACCCCTTATAACTTCAACTTAGGTCCCGTTTTGTAGAGCTGTTGCTAGTAAAATTTTTGGGAAAATACTACATGCTGTTAGCAGTAAAATTATTACTTCAATTGTACGTGTTTGGATGACCTATTCACATGTCCACAAATCCACTGAACCATATAAGTGTTTACAGTTAAGAAGGCAAGAAGAAATTGGAGAGATTGAAAATTTTGTCAAGCACCAATCCTGATATTTTGGTGACAGGCTGTCCCATCTAAAAGGTGATTTTTCTTATTCCTAAAAAATCAAAACATGGCGATTAAAAGGCTTTACCATCCTCTGACTCTCTCTTTCTCACTTCTTCTTGAAAAGAAAGACCTGTACATGCGCAGGCAATTAGCATAAAAAGGGCCCTGGGCATCCAAACATCCCCTCATGAATCTCAGATGCATAGCTACCCTAACATTAGGGATGTCTTGTACATGAGAAGAAAAGACAATAATAATGTGTATGGCTGAGAATGTGAGACGCATGAATGGTGGAGGGATGAGATGGACCACAGTTCCCATAAGTTTCCTAGATAAGATATGGTTGGTTATGCAGTGCCAGTTACCATGTCCAAGTCTTCAATTTACCATTAAGGCAAAAAGCTCTCATTTAGCAATAAGATCTCTAGGGTTTTGAGGAGTAGTGGTGCAATGAAGAGAAATATTAATCATGATGGGAAACTTTGGTTCATAGCAGTCTACATAAGGAAAACCACGTTCATATTGAAGAAAAATATGATATAAATAGAAACTAATAACATTCCAAAGTAAATTTACTATCATCAGTCTTGGTAATATATTTGTGGAGTGACCCTCCTAACCAAGTAGCATGTATACATATCAGAAAAGAAATGGAATAAACATTAAGTCAAATAAAAAATTAGACACAATTATTTGGGATCAAGACGTAGATAAAATTTGCTGTCAATATTATATTAGCAAGTAGTATTTCAAG
The DNA here is from genome assembly GCA_900491605.1 of Calamus simplicifolius. NCBI lineage: Eukaryota > Viridiplantae > Streptophyta > Magnoliopsida > Arecales > Arecaceae > Calamus > Calamus simplicifolius. The sequence continues at coordinate 1,173,278 of UESW01004108.1, read as the reverse complement.
AAATAATTATGGATGATCATAATTTAGCATAGCAACATTTGCACCATTAATGCACAGGCATTTGAGGGTGGCATAAAAACTTTATATATGAGCAACTTATGCAAAAGCAGAATAAGTATATGGAATGAAAATCTAGCAATTTCTAGAAAGAAGGAAACTTGTCCTTAGCTGTTAGAAAAATTGTTTTGACTTTTCAAAAAATCCTTTTTAGACAATGCTAGAATAATTAATCTAAAATTTAAATTAAAAATCTAAATTAAAGTTCAAAGGAATCATACTGGTCGAGGCGTGTTAGACACTGCCCTAAGGACAAGTTTTTGCCCCCTCGTGCAGGTTGTTGGCGATTTATCCCCAAGGTACAACATCCAGCTCGATCCGATCCTCTTACCGCGAGCACGATCAAGTGGAGGTGCAAACCCAATGGTTCTTCAGATGCCCAAATAAAAATATAATAAAAAGGTTAAATAAATCTTTTACCACCAGTAGCTTGTTGAGACAGGCTTCCTTGTAGAGATAGATTCCCAACTCCAAGACAGACTTCCTTGTTGATAGATTCCCAACTCCAAGACAGACTTCCTTGTTGAGATAGATTCCCAACTCCAAGACAGACTTCCTATTGAGACAGACTTCCTTGGATTCTCAAATCCCAGCACTTGCAGCAACAGGATCTTCAATCGAATAGATCTTTTAGGATTTGGATTTTTGTTTTTTTGCCTTCTCTGTTCTCTTTTTTTTTTAGTCTATACATATATTATATGAAATATTTTTTATCCATTAGGCTTTGTTACCATTTAAATTGGAACGTTAGCTCAATAAAAGAATTCAATGCATGCTCACGAACGCTCTGCAACGTCTCCAACGTTTCCAACGTCTCACGGACCTTTAATGTTTCCCCTTTTATTTTTAACTTTTTTTCTTTTTTTTAAATGGTCAAAAGTCAACATAAAATTGTAGCATGGGGTGCACAGTTTGGATTTAGAGAGAGATCACAACAACCACAGAGAGGACAGACCACAAACCCATTCCTATGTTGATGAAACAAAAGTCATCGGTAGGGAAGAAGATAAAGAAGAAATAGTGCAGTTGTTGCTTGGTCAGCATGAGGATGAGAAAGTCACAGTCCTTCCCATAGTTGGCATGGGAGGACTAGGTAAGACCACACTTGCTCAACTCGTCTGCGGAGACCAGAGGGTAAAGGAACATTTCAACATGCCCATATGGGTCTACATGTCTGAAGAGTTTAATGTTGCAAAGCTGGCCAACTCCATCCTAGGTTCAGCCAACAGGGCAGAGTGTAATATGTCAACGATGAATTTATTGCAGCAACGCCTTCGTGAAAAGTTGAGCAGGGAAAGATTTCTACTTGTATTGAATGAACGAAGATCTAGAGAAGTGGGATGAACTCAAAGTTCTATTAGGATCTGGCAAAGAAGGCAGTGCAATTATGGTGACTACTTGCAGTGGGAAGGTTCGGAGATCATGGGCACACTTGACCCTTATAATTTATCATGTTTATTTAAGCATGATTCTTGGACTTTATTTAGCAACAGAGCATTCAAATCAAGAGCAGAAGAACCTCAAGAGCTTATTGAATCAGCACCAGGATTGTTGAAAAATGTGGGGGACTGCCGTTAGCAGTGAAGGCCCTGGGGAGTCTGATGCGCACCAAAAATACAGAAAAGGAGTGGCGAGATGTACTGACAAGTGAGATTTGGGATGCCAAGGTCGATGAGAGGGGGATCTTACCTGCTTTGAGGTTGAGTTACAATCATTTGTCCTCCCATTTGAAGCAATGTTTTGCCTTTTGCTCCGTATTCCCAAAGGATTATGATCTGGAAAAAGATGAGCTGATCCAACTATGGATAGCTAATGGGTTCATTCCATCTAAAGGAAGAATGGATATAGAAATTTTGGGCCAAGAGATCTTTGATGAATTGGTTTGGAGCTCATTCTTTAAGAATCTCCAGCATTTTGGTATATATTACCTAACCAACCCTGGATATCTAGGCAAAACAGTGTGCCAGATTCATGACCTGATCCATGACCTTGCACAATCTGTCATGAAGAGCGAATGTGCCATGTTACTACTGAAATTTGCCCTTTGACTCAGGCACGATCGGACTTCGAGATGGGCTTCCTCCTGGGCGGACCTGCAAAACAGTCCTCACGTGAGAGACGTTGGGGGTGGCCCTCTGCGGAAGACCCTCCGACGCTCAAGTCAGTAAAGATCGAAATCAACAAAATAAGAAGAAGGCTCTCGCTGAAGAGTCTCTCCAGAGCTCTGAGTAGAGCACTAATGGCAGAAGCAAAGGCAGAGAAGGAGAGAGGGTGCCAGTGAGCAAGTGTGCATACCTGAGGAGTCGGCAGACGACCCTATTTATAGAAGATCACCTGATTCTCTGAGGGCGTGTGGGTCCGAAAGTTGTTAGGATCTGAATCCAGCCTGTTATGAGATCGATAGGATTCGTATCTGGTTAGTTAGAGGATCGACGGCTGGGAGGGCTTATTGATGTCTCGAGATTTGGTGAGGGCATAGACCCTAGGGCTCTAGGCCACTCTCAGATATGATTTCTGTTTGGAATCTTACTATTTCAAGGTCTCCCGCACTGAATTCTGCAGAGGTGTAGGTATCGCTCGGGCTTGGCCGAGTGATAGGAGAGATCGGCTAGAAAGGCTGGCTGGTGGGAGTAGGTCGGCCAGGGAGGCCAAAAGACAAACTGGCTTGGCCAATGGGACTGAGAGATGATATGGCTCGGCTAGGGCCGAGAGATGACGGGCTCGGCTGGGGTCGAAAGATGATGAAGCTTGGCTAGGGCCAAGGGACGATGAATCTCAACTGGAGCCGAAAGACAGAGCTCGGCTAGGGCCGAGAGATGAGATAGCTCAGCTAGAAGGGCCGAGAGGTGAAATAGCTCGGCTAGAGGGGTCGAGAGACAATATAGCTCGGCTCGAGGGCCAAGAGATGAGATAGCTCGGCTAGAAGGGCCTAGAGATGATGAAGCTCGGCTAGGGCCGAGGGACGATGAAGCTCGGCTGGAGCCAAAAGACAATAGAGCTCGGCTGGGGCCAAGAGATGAGATAGCTCGGATAGAAGGGCCGAGAGGTGAAATAGCTCGGCTAGAGGGGCCGAGAGACAATATAGCTCGGCTCGAGGGGCCAAGAGATGAGATAACTCGGCTAGAAGGGCCGAGAGATGAAATAGCTCAGCTCGAGGGGCCGAGAGACATGAAATAGCTCGGCTAGAGGGGCCGAGAGATGAAATGGCTCGGCTCGAGGACTCGAGAGATATGATCTGCGCCTTGGGAATCCTTGGCTCGGTGAGGGGCCAAGGCGCCCCAACATACTGGGGCTGACTTATCTCTGGCGGGTATCGCACAGCGAGTAGGAATCAGGGCTAGCCTTAGCCATGTACACGATTATTGATGCACAGCGATTTTACCTCAACACATGCCCCCACTCCCTAGTTCGAAGCGTAGGTTCGGGTAGGTAGTATAACTCCAGATGGCATGACTTGAACGGAGGGATCCGGATTAGACAGCCCATGCAATGACGCCTTAATTAATGCTGCGCCGTGCCTTTGTGGGATTACCTTTACGGGGCACGTCAAATAAGGCTCCTTTGGTGACGTTGGGGATTGCCACGTAGCAAATCCCAGTTTTTACGGTTTTACAGCAGCGGTTCCGTATGCCTTGTTGAGACGCCTTATCTTCTCTTGAGGCAGTTTTCTTTGGGAGGAAGCAAAGTCGAAGCGACGCTATTTCCATTCTCAGCGTTCCTTCGTTTCTTCCTAGAGGATTTGTTCTCCTATTTTCTCTGCAATCTTCTCAGTGTTCCTTCCCATGAGCAGAATGATGAGTCCTAGTGATATGGTTTCGGAAATCACTGGTAAGGAATTGGGGAGACTCTGTCTGAAATATGGCATTCCCTTGGACATCATCCTGTGACTGTCGGGGTTCGAGCGTAGGGTTTCGCAGAAACTGGAGCAAGGGGTCTTTCTTTATAAAGACAGTCTGAAGGCGGGCCTCTGGTTTCCTCTCCATCCCCTGGTGAAGGAGATCATGAAGTTTTACAACATCTGTCCGACGATGGTAGCTCCCAACAGCTGGCGGAGTATCATCGGGTTTATCTCGATGTGTAGCCAAGTGAAGGTAACAGCAACTCTGTCCCTATTCCGTGCTTGCCACCATTTGTTGCCCAGGAGGAAATCAGAGTGGTCCTATATGGACCTCGGAAGTCATTCAAGTCGATCGTGGACAAGCCGTTGTCCATAAAGGGATGGAAGGTTTGGTTCTTTATTGTTGAGGGAAACATTGGTTCTGACTTTCTGCGAGGGTGAAGAAACCCGGTTAGGGATATGGAGGCGCATACGGCCTTATCCAAGCAGGAGAGGGAGGATCTGGGGGTCCTCACCAGCGGTCGAGCGTTTTTGACTATTGTCTTATTATCGGAGGAGGCCCTTTGCCGCCGGGCTTAGCTTTATCGATAGGCAGGGTAAGCTCTTCCCCCCCTTCCCTGTTTTCTTTTCTTTGAGTGAATGTATCTAGGTTTGATTGGTTGCTACCCATGCCTGTAGCCGAAAATCAGAGATGGCGGGTTGCATAGAAAGAGTTGGGCAAGTACCCAAGAGAAGTCAGCATCGCGGAGAGGTGCAAGCTTGAGAAGAAAATCCATCTTTCTGAAGAGCGCTCGCCAGAGGTTGGGCGAGTTAAGGCCAGCTTGCACTCCTCACCGTCGAAGAAAGGGAACGGGAGCGCCGATGACAGAAAAAAAGACCCTCCCCTTGGGGGAAAAGGCAATAGTCGGGGGAGAGCATAAAGCGGAGGAGGACTCTAAGAGGATCGCCGAGATCCCCTGTCCTCCGGTGGTGGAAATAGTGGATAGCCCGTGGGGGCTCCATTGGAAGCTCAGGGGGACCTGTATTGAAGGACCTCCCTTGGATGGATCAGAGGGTGATGATGTTGTGCCAAAGGTAGTGGAGAGGGAGGAACTTCCTCTTGAGGAGGCTAAGGGAGCTAATGAACAAGCCGGCTTTGACGGAATCTGCGGTGGAGGAGCAGGCACCGGTGATTGAAGGGGCGCTTTGGGTGAGAAAGAAGGACAGGATGATGACCTTCTAGCTGAAGCTCTCCCTGTTAAAACCTCGGGGACATTGGCCAGGGCTGGCCGAGGTATCTAACGAATCAGGCCAGACTTTTACTGAAAGAGGCCAGGAGATTGAAAGCTCCTCAGTCTAAGATTGTTCGGACAAGTCCCTTGGATGGGCAGCCTGGTAGTTTGGACCCGGCCATTGAGGAGGCATTTTCTGCTTTGATAAAGTCGGCATTGTATCCAAGCGTTGGTCCCTCGACAAACGAGTTCGACCTGGATCTCATCGATGCCACATTTGGTCAGCGAACGTGGTGAAGGATGTTCACCTCCTCCGATGTCGACAATCCCACCTCATGAAGTTGGCTAGATCCTACGCCTCCTGGGTGAGTTGCCATTCCAGAGCAGTGGGTGCTTTCTGGTTGCTTGATCACATTTCTCACTTGTTTTTGGTTCTGTAGAATGCTTTGGTCACTAGGGCATTGTGCTGCTCTTGAGTCTGGCGATAGGGGCCAGCATTCAGGCCAAGAGGGTTAGTTCCGAGCTTCGATTGCGAGCAGCGGCATCTGACAAATTCGAGCAGATCCTGGACACTGCTAACAAGAAGTTGGAGATGATGAGGGGATTGTATCAGGCCCCCTCAACAACGCATCAAGGTTAAAGCTCAAAGTTGAGGAGTCGCGCGGGCTCCAGGCGAGGTATGATGAGGCATGCTCGAAGCTCTCGCAGCTCGAAGCCCGACATGCTGGGAAATGGAGTCCACCAAGAAACAGTTTGATGAAAGTCGAGACAGGCTGATGCGGGAAGCTGTCGAGAAAAGAATCGCCTAAGCGGGATGCTTGGCGAGTCGGAGGAGAAAGTTTGGAACCTTGACCAATGCATCGGCCAAGGACAACAGGATTAAATGGCACCAATAGAGATTAAACCAGCTTGATGTCGAGCTTTCCCGGCTTGGAAGAAGCTGATAATAAGTAAACGAGGATTGATAACCTAGGGGCAGAATCGAGCAGGTTCAAGCTGACAAATTGAGGGCCTTTGGCAGGGCCGAAGAGTTGACCAAGAGTTAGCCAGGCAGGAGGAGGAGGTTCGGTCCTGTCCTTTAGACCTTTCCTACTAATTCACTTGCATTGGCTAATCCTGTTTTGCAGATGGAGAGGAGAATAAGAGGGCCAAAACCAACTGAAAATCCTACAAGAGGAACTGGCATCGAGTAAAGGAAGGAGCTCGGAGCTTGCGAAATGGGTCGCTGAATCGAGAGCAAATGGGCTTGCTCGGGTGTCGAAGATGCAACATGTGCCGAGGCCTTCCAGCTTGGTGTGGAGGAGATCCGAACTAAAATATCTCGGAGCATCTAGAATGGGACCTTTCCTTTCTGGACGTCGAACCCTCGAGGCCTGTTCCTCAGGGGCTGAAGAGATGAATATATCGATGTTTCAAACACCGATCTTGACTCTATTCTGGGTCCCAATGAGGCTGCAGCTCCTGAAGGGCCCTCACAGCTGTTTCCGAGGAGGTAAAGACATTTGAAGTGGGCGAGACAAGCCGAGCTTCCCAGGACGTTACGAAGGGAGCTGTCGAGGCCGCTGGGGCCGTTCCCAACCCTGATTCTTAAGGGTTATTTGTATATTTTTCACTTTTCCACCTTGTAACTCGATTGAAGCTTTTGAGAAGTGGATCTTTTTCTTCTGCGTGATTGTCTTTCTTGTATGATTTTTTATCTCAAGTTTCCTCGACCACGAGCAGCTCATGGCTCATTCGCACCGTTTGGTCGACTTAGTCGACCTGAGTAAACATCCCGGTCAAGGCCGAGGTATAAGGGTAGATCGAGCAGGACCGAATATGAGGATAGCCTGGTTAGAGCTGAAGTTAGATAGTTCGTCTGGTCAAGGTGAGAAAGCGGACGTGCTTTGGGAGTTTGATCCCAAAAGGGGGTTTGTTGAATTCCCGCCATCATTTACTTATCCTTTTTCGGTAAAGGGGAGCGATTCCTTGCTTCCTGTGAGCGGCCACTGAAGTGATGACGTGTGGTGATTTTATGGCAGTGGCGTAGGAACTATGGCTTGGGCGATCAGGGTACTCGCCCGAAGTAGTTTAAATACCAGTGGGTGGTAGGCCATCGCTAACCATTTCCTCTGTTGATCTTTGTTGGTCTATCTAAACTTGTGATAGCAGATGGCTTCTGAGGATGGAGGGAGGTCAGCCAGAGCGCTAGACAACAGCATCAATGCCCGCTGGGGGCCCGCAGGGGCCGTACTAGAATAACCATCGACGGGGAAGTCTGGCATCATCGTTTGCAAGCCACGAGCAACTCCAAAAGGCGGTCGAGCAATACATGGTTGTCTCTACTAGGGAGATTGTGCTCCTCCGCAAGGCCAATAGCCGATTGGAAAGGCAGGTGGCATCCCTTAAGCAACTGGTGGGCAAGCTAGCTCTGCGCGAGGGGAGGGCTCAGCAGCTCCTGGAGAAAATGACAAGCCCCTGTGAGGGCCGATGTATTTTTCTTTCTTTTGTCGCCCTTTCATGATGAATTAAAAGAAAATTTTCCGTAGCTTTTGTGCTTGCTGTCTTTGAAATGATTGCTTTCATCATGCAAGTCTTGTAAGTGAGCCACTCCTTGGGGGATTTCTGGCCACCTCGGCAAGATTCAAGGCATAATGCTCATGCTTTAGCCGAAGTACAATGAGTGCTTCATTATCGATGAGATAAAGGCAGCTATCTCTGCCTGGGTCGGAGTGTAGGATAACACTCAGTCGTGCTGGACTGAAAAAGATACTTCAGTTTATTCCGAAGTATGGAAGCAGCTTTGGCCTTGGATGGAAGCACAATGCAATATCTCAGTTTGCGCCAAAGCACAACGGGCAGTTGAGCCGGAGAGGGAACATCGAGGTACGTTTATTGAGGAGTACTTGGCTTCCGTGCCTCTTTACTATTCTATCAGTGTTTTGTCTTTTCCAAGGCGAGTCGACCCTCCATTTGCCAAAATGGATAATACGGTTCTGTGGTTTACAAAAGGTCGCTTCGGCACTTTATGGGGACATTTATTATGTCATCTTTTTCCAATGCGGATCGTTTCAACGTATGACGCAGGCGCTTGTTTGCCATTGGAGGATGTCTTTTCACTGGGCGATTTCCCAGGCTGCCCGTATTTCTAAGATCAGCGGGTGATTTTCTTCATTCAAGGCCCATGATCCGGGATCAGAGGAGATCTTCTGGTGTACATCAAGGATTGAGGAACGCATTTGGCACGCATCGAAGTGCACTATCTTCATCTTCGGAGGCCACGTGGTAGCGCGGATAGGGCATTTTGAATCTCGGGGCTTTCTGCTTTAATAGATGCTCCCGGTCCATTTTGCCAATAAAAAGGGGAGGAAGGGGTCGTGTTAGGCCATCCCAATATTTTCTTCTCTGCAAGCTGTGAAAGTTTTCATGATGCCTGTGTCCCTGAAGCTGAGAGTGGAGGGACTGAGTTTTCTTTTTGCAAGTCGTCTTATCCCAAATAGCTAGGGTGATGAAGGAGTCACTGAAGAGCGGCTCATCCTCAAGGGAGGAGCTTCGGAGATCACATGGAGAGCGCACAGAAGGTCTACAGAGATCACATGGAGAGCGCACATATGCGCTTCTTGTGTATCCTTTGCAGTTTGCTATGGGGGTCGGGGTAGAAAGTGCACATGCACCCCTATAGCATGCGTAGACTTTTTCTTCTCCTTCTGGCTGGATGCTTAGCCCCTCCGTGTGGGAATCTTCTACCACACGAAGAGGGAGTTGAGAGCAGTGCGGGGCTGATGGTCCCTTGTCTCTCTCAATCGGGCAGCGGCCTGCAACCCAGCATCCCACCCAGGGGAAGCTTCCTCAGCATCAGCGTCCATGGGTCTGCACCTCATTTTGGATCTCTTAATTCATCCAGAGGACCCATGGAGTGTTGGATCGGCCTTAGCCGGTGGTCGGGGTGAGCTATCTGATTTGTCTGATTTCTTGGGTCAGACGCCGAAATGTCATTATTAACTGAAGCTGACTGAAGCAGTTCGGTCGAGCTATTTACTCGTTTTTATTTCCCGAGCTTTGATGCACTTGTAACTCCTCTTAGGAGGTTGTAACTTTTCTTTTGATGAGGAAATAAAGAAATTTTTCATTCCTTCTTCCTTTAGTATCTGCCTCATTTGTGCTGAGAGTTGTAACTCCCATATTACACTTTTTATGTCATAGCATATTTCGGCAGCGCTATTGCTACTTTATTCTTGCTAAGGCCAATGTCCGTCCTCAGCAGAGAAAGCGTATATCCATGATTGAGTCAAAGAGGGACCTGGGTGGTCCTGTGGACTCATGAGGTAATCATGACCCTGTTGGCAGAACGAGGCAGGTATTTCGGTAGGGAAAGATAGTTTGTGACATGTCTTTGCTGCTTGAATAGTGGGAGGTTGTTTGCCTCCGCTGAGGTATAATAGGATGCCTTAACCGCGTCAGAGCGATAGAGAGATTACTCGACTAAGCCGAAGCTTCAGAATATCACTCGGTTATTGCCGAGGTATAATATTTTGTTTGGCTCTTGTAGCAAATGTAGATTCTGGCATGGGCTGCCAAAGAGGATGAGGGTTATCCGAGCGATGCATGGGGCGCCCGAGGTTTATGACTCGGTTATCTCGAGGGAGGCGAACTAGTGCTGATTGCTGACGTGCTTTTTTGTGTTTTTCAAGGATGCCCAATTCGAGGGAGTCTGACAGGCTCCCGAGAACATTTACTTCAGAAGGTTTGGCAAACTGGAGGGAGATGGTCCCTAGAAAAGGGGGAAGTTCCCCATGCACCTCGTCGATGCTTATCGATCCTCCTCGATGAGGGGGCACCCCTTGTCTCCCGCAAGTGCCCACTGGAGTGGTGACGTGTGGTGAATTTCCACAGGTTGAGATTAATGACTCGAATGATCGAAATACTTGCTAGGGGCGGTTTAAATATGGACGAGGGGGATGCCTGTGCCGGTCACCCTTTTAGCCAGCCCTCCTAAGAGCTTCTGGGTGCTGATATGGCTTCCGGTGATGAGAGGCGATCCACTGAGGCGCCAAGCGGCGGCGCTAACGGCCGTAGGGACTCTCGGGGGAGTTGCATTACATTGACTGTTGATGGAGTGGCTTTGGCGTCGGCGTTCATGAGCCATGAACAACTTCAAAGGGCGGCCGAGGAATATCTAGTTGTTTCGACAAGGGAGGTCAAGCTCCTTCATCGTGTCGTCAGCCGGCAAGAAGGGGAAATAGCGTCCCTCCGTCAACAGATCGCTGAGTTGGCTCAGTGGGGAGGGTTCGGCGGTCAAGGGGAGGACGCCAAGCCTCTATGAAGGCTATTGTATCTTCTTTTCTTTCTTCCTCATTGTCTTTTTAATAATAAAAGGGGGAGGATTTTTGCAACTTTCGTTTTTGCTGCTATCTCCCAGATGTTTGTCCCTATCACTCGGTCTTGGCCGAGGTTTTAATCTTTGGTACCGATCAGGGCTTTGTTAGCTGCCCGAATTTGGATGGATTTTCTTTGCCTTTTGGTGCAGTCGGGGCTCGTAAGCTGCCCAAATTTATATGGATTTTCTTTGCCTTTTGGTCCGGTCGGGGCTTGTAAGCTACCCAAATTTGGATGGATTGCTTTACCTTTTGGTCTGGTCGGGGCTTGTAAGCTGCCCGAATCCGAGCAACGTTTTGGAGATCGGTTGGTTCGGCCGGGGCTTGTAAGCTGCCCAAATCTAAACGATGTTTGGAGATCGGTTTGTTCGGTCAGGGCTTGTAAGCTGCCCAAATCCGAATGACGTTTTGGAGATTGGTTAGTTCGACCGGGCTTGTAAGCTGCCCAAATCCGAACGATGTTTTGGAGATGGTTAGTTCGGCCGGGGCTTGTAAGCTGCCCGAATCCGAACTAAGTCTTGAAGATCGGTTGGTTCGGCCGGGGCTTGTAAGCTGCCCGAATCCGAATGACATTTTGGAGATCGGTTAGTTCGGCCAGGGCTTGTAAGCTGCCCGAATCCGATCTAAGTCTTGGAGATCGATTGGTTTGGCCGGGGCTTGTAAGCTGCCCGAACCTGAACGATGTTTTGGAGATCGGTTAGTTCGGCCGGGGCTTGTAAGCTGCCTGAATCCGAACTAAGTCTTGGAGATCGGTTGGTTTGGCTGGGGCTTGTAAGCTGCCCAAATCCGAACGACGTTTTGGAGATCGATTAGTTCAGTCGAGGCTTGTAAGCTGCCCGAATCTGAACTAAGTTTTGGAGATCACATGGCTCCCAGCTGCACGGGAGCACCCGGCCAGATCGAGTCTTTATTAAGTAGAACTCTACCCAGCCGAGGTACAGAGATTTAATTCGTAGCTCGGCGAGATAGCTCGGTAGTGCCAAGAATGGGTAAGAGGTATCCATTTCTCATCATAACTTTTTCAAAAAGGTGACCATGTCGTAGATAACAGGAATAAGATGCCAAGGTTATAAATGGGGCAAGTCGAAGAGGCGTACCCTACTGATAGTATACGCGGAGATTGTCCGAACTCCACATCGGGGGAATGGATCTCCTGCTCAGGTCCTGGAGCTTGTAGGTGCCAGGTCCAATGACTTCCGCTACTTGGTAGGGGCCTTCCCAATTTGGCGAGAGCTTTCCTTGCTCTAGCAGTTTGGAGACGGATGCTTTCCGGAGGACAAGATCACCAGGCAAGAAGGATTTACCCTTGACTTTAGAGGCATGGTAGCGGGCCACTCTTTGCTGGTACGCATCCATCCTAATTCGAGCTTTTTCCTGATCTCTTCCACCAAGTCAAGATTGGTGCGGAGCTGCTCGTCGTTAGTTTCTTCTAAGTAGCTTTCCACTCGCGGAGAGGGGAGGCCTATCTCGACAGGGATGATGGCTTCGTGCCAAAGGCCATCCGGAATGGGGTCTCACCGATGGGGATTCTTTGGGGGTGCGGTAGGCCCATAGAACATGGTAAAGTTTGTCCGCCCATCTACCTCGGGCTCTGGCGAGCCGAGCTTTAATCCCTTGAAGTAGGGTCCGATTTGTTACCTCGGCTTCTCCGTTGGCTTATGGATGCCCCACTGAGGTGAGGCGATGACTGATGCCATGATCCTTGCAGAACTTCCAAAACTTGGGATTATCAAATTGCTTTCCATTGTCGGTGATGATGGTATGCAGGAGACCAAAATGGCAAATGATGGATTTCCATACGAAGTCCCTGGCCTGAGCTTCGGTTATCTGGGCCATCGCTTCGGCCTTGACCCACTTGGTGAAGTAATCAATGGTGACGAATAAGAACTTCCTCTGTCCAGTGGCGAGGGAAAAGGGCCAAGAATATCCATCCCCCACTTAGCGAAGGGCCAAGCGGAGGAAATAGGGACCAGACTGGCAGAGGGGAGCCTCTGGATGTTGGAGTGCCTCTGGCATGGGTCACAGGCCCGGACGAGATCATCGGCATCCTTTTGCATGGTAGGCCAGTAATATCCCTAGCACAGCACCCTGTGGCATAGAGATCGACTCCCCAGATGACTGCCACAAATTCCTTCGTACACCTCCCGAAGAGCATAGTCAGCCTCAGACGGACGGAGGCATCTAAGAGCGACATGGAAAAGGACCGCTTGTAGAGCTGGTTGTCGATCAACATGTAGTGGGTAGCTTGTAATCTTAGCCTCCTTGCCTCTTTGCGATCGGCTGGGAGTGACCCTTCTCTAAGATACTTAATATGGGGTCAAACCAGGATGGCTCGACCTCAATCTGCATCACTCGGCTTGCCTCTGCGATGCTAGGCTTTCAGGATTTCCAAGGGAAACTTCTGCTCGGAGTCCATCGACTCCGTAGTTGCCAGTCGGGATAATAGATCGGCACGAGCATTTTCGGATCTAGGGATCTGGATAACTTCGAATTCAGGAAAATGAGAGAGTAGGTTCTGCACCTCTTGGAGATACTGAATCATGTTTGGCTCTCGGGCCTCAAAATCGCCCCGCACATGATCGGCTACCATCTGAGAGTCAGTAAAGGCATTCAGCTTCTTCACTTTCAGAACACGAGCGATTCGGAGTTCGGCGAGCAGAGCTTATATTCGGCTTCATTGTTGGAGGCTGGGAAGGAGAACCGAATGCCATACTCAAAGGTCGTTCCCTTACAGCTGGTGAGGATCAAACTAGCACCAGAGCCATTGGCGTTAGAGGATCCATCGACGTGGAGCAGCCACGGGTGTTTGATCTTGGATACTCGGAGGAGTATGGAGTGGAGCCATCTTCTAGGATAGTGCACTCAAGGAGGAAGTCAGCTAGAACCTGGGCTTTGATGGCCAGCGAGGTTGATAACGGATATCATGCTCGCTCAATTCAACGGCCCATTTTGCCATTCTTCCTGATGTCTCGGCGTGATGGACCACCGCCTTGACAGGTTGGTCGGTGAGGACCGTCATAGAGAGTGCTGGAAATACGGTCGCAACCTCCGAACCGATGTTATCAGGGCCAACACTAGATTCTCAATTTGGGTGTACCTCGTCTTGGCGTCCCGGAGCCGTTTGCTGACATAGTAGATCGGCTTTTGGGTCTTCTTCTCTTCTCTGACCAAACCGAGCTAATCGCACATTCTGAAACTGCTAGGTATAAAAACAGCATTTCTCCCGATCGGGGCTGCTGAGGAGAGGCGACGAGCCGAGATACTTCTTAAGATCCTCGAATGACTTTTGGCATTCAGGAGTCCATTGAAAGTCCTTGGCAGATCGAAGAGCTTTGAAGAAAGGAAGGCTCTCTCAGCCGACCGAGCCACGAAGCGATTGAGGGCTGCAATCCTTCCCGTCAGGTGCTGGACTTCTTTGATAGATGCTGGGGGCGCCATTCGCTAGAGGGCTTGAATCTTCTGCGGGTTGGCTTCGATGCCCCGCTGAGAAACCATGAAGCCCAGAAACTTTCCTGAGGTGACACCGAAAGCACACTTCGTTGGATTGAGCTTCATTCAATATTTCTGAAGTGTCACAAGCTTTCAGAAAGATCCACAATATGCTAGGACGCTTCCTTGCTCTTCACTAGCATGTCGTCAAAATACACCTCCATGTTTCGATCGATTTGCTCCTTGAAGACCTTGTTTACTAGCCTTTGGTAGGTGGCGCCTGCATTCTTTAGACCAAATGGCATGACTCGGTAACAGTAGGTACTTCGGTCAGTTATGAAGGTAGTCTTTTCTTCATCCTCGGGTACCATCTGAATTTGGTTATAGCCTGAGTATGCTCCATGAAGGTTAGCATCTGATAGCCGGAGTGGCATCCACGAGCTGGTCAATCCGGGGAGAGGAAAGCTGTCCTTCGGGCATGCCTTATTAAGGTCGGTGAAGTCGATGCGGATTCACCATTTACCATTCGACTTCTTCACCATAACAACATTAGACAACCAGCTTGGATAATTTACCTCCTGAATGAAGTTTTTCTTAATAAGTTTGTCCACCTCTTCTTCAATTGCTCTCTGTCGGTCAGGGGCGAAGCTTCTCTTCTTTTGTTTCATGGGTTGGGACATCTCGTCCACATTAAGACGGTGGATGAGGACGTCCGGGCTGATCCCAGGCATATCTGAGGCTGACCAGGCGAAGACATCAGCATTCCTTCGGAGGAAATTGATCATCTCTAGCCGGACCTCCCCCTTCAGCAGCAACCCGATCCTTATGGTTTGGTCAGGCCGAGCTTCGTCCAATGGCACCTCCTCCAGCTCTTCAGTTGGTTCTCCTCGCTGCTCGGCGAAGTCCTCCCGAGCGTCCAGTCCATCGACTTTGGGCAATCTGGATTACAGGCTGGTGATGAAACACTGCCGAGCTATAGCTTGGCTTCCCCGAACTACACCTACCCCTCGCTCGGTAGGAAACTTCATAACAAGATGCGGGAGGAGACGGTGGCTCTGAGGGACATTAGGTCGGGTCTTCCCAAGATTGTGTTGTAGGGCTTGGTCATTAGAAAATCAGCATACACAGTGGCCACGCGGGGCTAGGTCCCCGCATGGACCGTCAAGGTTACGACCCCCTCCGGGTAATGACATCGCCGGTGAACCCCATTAGGGTGGAGTCCATGGCTCGAAGATTCTCCATGAGAAGTTTCATTTTCACAAACACATCGAGGTACAAAATGTTGATGGAGCTTCCACTATCAATGAGAATTCTGCTTACATCATAGTTGTTTAAAGTTAAGAGATACAACTAGCGCATCATCGTGCGGGAACTGTATCCCCTAGAAGTCGTCATTGGACAAGAGAGCTCATCAGGTTGTGCTTTCTTCGGCGCCGAACCTTCTTCATCATCCCTCCTGCCTGAAGGACTACCGACCTCAATCACATTATGTGGCTAGCAACCGGAGGATTTGGAGGGGGAGGAGGTTGCTGCTGGGGCTCAGGCCGGCGATCGCCCCCATTTCTTGGCTCGGGGGCTCCCCTGAACCGATCCAGTCTACCCTGCTGGATGAGCCTTTCAATCTCATTCTTCAGTTGCCAGCACTCTTCAGTGTCGCCATGGTCGTGGTGGTAGCGGCAATACTTAGCGGGATCTCTCTGGGCCGCATTCCCTCGGAGAGGAGGAGGTCGAGGGAGTTGGTGCTCGATTTCCATAAGGATCTCCGCTCTTGGGGCAGTAAGCGAAGTGAACCAGTGGAACCTCCTAGGTGGGCTCTGAGTGCGGTTCCTTGGTGGCGGGGGGAATCCTCTGGGGGTGAGGCGGACTTGGCCGGTGGGCAGGTTGATGCTTATCGGAGCCCTTGGGCTCCTTCCTCTTCGTTAGCTCGGCTCGGGGAGCTCTCCGCACTCTTCGACTTGGCATACTTGTCTGCCAGAGCCATCATATCGGAGAGGTTTGGAGGGTAGCTGACTTCCAACGCCAGATAAAAGTCGCTATCCTTCAATACTCCACCGCTAGGGGACATGGCCACCTCATGATTAAGATGGTCCACCTCCAGCATGGCCGTATTAAAACAGCCGAGATACTTCTTCAGGGACTCCCCCTCTCTCTGCTTAACCTCTAAGAGGGACTCAGATCTCCATCGATGATGGTGGCTGCTGACAAACTGGCTGATGAAGAGGCGGCTCAGCTCGTCAAATGAATTAACGAAACCTAGTTCAACCCTGAGGGTGGAAGGAAGGCATGGCAGAGGATTGCATCTGATGCCCCGTGGAACATCATTATCGATCGGAAGCTGCTGAGATGATCGGGGTCGAAGGAGCCATGATAAGGCTCGATGGCAGGCAGCTTGACGTGGGAGGGAATCACTTCCTCCATGATCTTTTTAGAGAAGGGATGCCCTGCTCCGCCTTATTATGAAGCGGATGGGCTTGCTTGGCGGCGTCTAGCTCTTGACGCATTTCTTGGAGTTGGCGGCGGATCTCCCCATCAGGAAGAGCAGAAGGTGCAGGACGAGGAGAATACTGAGACGGTGTTGAATCATGGCCAGAATACACCGGGGAGAGAGATCGAGCCGCCGAGATCTAGGGAGATCTTTTCTATGGGCTCGCTGGGAAGCTGGCTCAGCTTTCCTGGGATGGCAAGGGGGGTCCACAACCCCATGCGGATTGAAAGAATAGATCGCTGGATGAGCAGGGGCTGCATCCTCCTCAGGAGGGTGAGGGTATGAGCAGCTGGACGGGGGGCTTGGAGCACCCCTGAATCAGGTGGGCCAGAGCCTGGACTTGCTGGATCAGTAAGGCAAACTGGTCCTGGGTCACCGGGGCCACCGGTGGTGACGGAGTCTCAACTGGTGGTGGTGGCGGTGCAACACTGCTCACCGGATCAGGTCTTTGGGAGACGACCTGGTCATGGGCTTCGGAGGTAGCCTTTCTTCGGTTGGCCATGGGAGAAGCTCTCTTTCATATCGAGATCCTTGTCTTGGATCACAAGTTTATGGGACTTGAGGGCCCTTCCTCTAGCGCCAATTTGTTGCTGCTGAAATCTGCCCTCTGACTCGGGCGCGATCGGGCTTCGAGATGGTCTTCCTCTTGGGCGGACCTGCAAAACAGTCCTCATGCGAGAGGCATTGGGGGTGGCCCTCTGCGGAAAACCCTTTGACGCTCAAGTCAGTAGAGATCGAAATCAACAAAAATGAGGAGAAGGCTCTCACTGAAGAGTCTCTCCAGAGTACTAGTAGAGCGCTAATGGCGAAAGCAAAGGCAGAGAAGGAGAGGGTGCCAGTGAGCAAGTGCGCGTACCTGAGGAGTCAGCAGACGACCCTGTTTATAGAAGATCACCTGATTCCCTGAGGGTGTTGTGGGTCCGAAAGTTGTTAGGATCTGAATCCAGTCTTTTATGAGATCGGTAGGATTCAATCTGGTTAGTTAGAGGATCGACGGCTGGGAGGGCTTGTTGATGTCTCAAGATTTGGTGAGGGCATAGACCCCAGGGCTCTAGGCCACTCTCATATGATTTCTGTTTGGAATCTTACTATTTCAAGGTCTCCCATGCCAAATTCCATAGAGGTGTAGGTATCGCTCGGGCTTGGCCGAGTGATAGGAGAGATCGGCTAGAAGGTCGGGTGGTGGGAGTAGGTCGGCCAGGGAGGCCAAAAGACAAAATGGCTTGGCCAACGGGACCGAGAGATGATATGGCTCATCTAGGGCCGAGAGACGACAGGGCTCGGCTGGGGCCAAAGATGATGAAGCTTGGCTAGAGCCGGGACGATGAAGCTCGATTGAGCCGAAAGACAATAGAGCTCGGCTGGGGCCGAGAGATGAGATAGCTCGGCTAGAAGGACCGAGAGGTGAAATAGCTCGGCTAGGGGGGTTAAGAGACAATATAGCTCGGCTCGAGGGGCTAAGAGATGAGATAGCTCGGCTAGAAGGGCCGAGAGATGATGAAGCTCGGCTGGGGCCGAGGGACGATGAAGCTCAGCTGGAACCGAAAGACAATAGAGCTCGGCTGGGCCGAGAGATGAGATAGCTCGGCTAGAAGGGCCGAGAGGTGAAATAGCTCAGCTAGAGGGGCCGAGAGACAATATAGCTTGGATCGAGGGCCGAGAGATGAAATATCTCGGGCTCGAGGGGCTAAGAGACATGAAATAGCTCGGCTAGAGGGGCCGAGAGATGAAATAGCTTGGCTCGAGGGCCGAGAGACTTGAAATAGCTTGGCTAGAGGGGCCGAGAGATGAAATGGCTCGGCTCGAGGGGCCGAGAGACATGATCCGCGCCTTGGGAATCCTTGGCTCGGTGAGGGGCCAAGGCGCCCCAACATACCAGGGCTGACTTATCTCTGGCGGTGTCGCACAGCGAGTAGGAATCAGGGCTAGCCTTAGCCATGTACACGATTATTGATGCACATCGATTTTACCCCTCAACATGCCACATTATTGGAATCTATTGGTTTGGAAGAGCTACCTGATAATATCCGCCATCTGTTTACTCAAGGCCCTCGCCAATTAGACATTGACAGGATTCTAAATAATTATCCGACCATCTTCACACTCCTGCTATCAGAAACTATCCTAGCTATAAAGAATGCTGGTTTATCAAAGGCTAAGTCCTTAAAAGTATTAGGCTTGGAGGAGACTAATACTATAGAATTGCCAGTTACAATAAGACACTTGAAACATCTACGATATCTTGATCTGTCGAAAACTCATATCACAGAAATTCCTGAAGCCATGTGCGAGCTTTTCAATCTACAGACATTGAAACTCAATAACTGCTGGAGATTATGTAAACTGCCAGAAGCAATGAGAAATATGAAGAGCCTTAGACATCTATATCTACATCAATGCTATAATTTGAAACACATGCCAGAAGGTATGGGGCAATTAAGTTCCTTGCAAACTTTGACAAAGTATATTTGTCACGCCCCAGACCCAAATATTGGGCTAGGGTGACAACCCGCCGCGTACCGGGCATGCAAGGCATCTTAAAATCTTGATATACGATTCAAATGAGACAATAATTATGAAAACCAACCATAATACAAATGATATTATAAGTTTTGGGTATCAAACCCTACATCCAAGTCATGCTAATAAAGTTGGGCTACAACAAGCCCTACACACAAACATAATAGGATTACACCAATGCAATGGTTCTTATTTTATTTATTAGAAGCTCCATCAACTCCGAATATCCATCATCAACCCTGAGGCTCTAAAAAACATTGTGAAGATTTAATGAGTTTACACTCAGTAAGTAAGCCTATTATACAATCATATCATACTTGAATTATATTTAACATGTTATTAACATATGCATTTTGTCAACTCAACATAAATTGAACATTTAAAAGCATCAGAATATGCATTCTAGCAAACTTACTGTTTATGTAATTATAGATTTCCTATATGTCCCACGTCCTGTAATACCTCAATCAAAGCACATCCTCCAGATGTGTGGCCATAAACATCAACAGAACACATTGTACGATGTGTGGGGCCATACCATAACAGAACACACTCTATGATGTATGTGGCCATAAGAAAATCAAACAGAACACATTGTAAGACATGTGGGGCCATACCATAACAGAACACACTCTATGGTGTGTATGGCCATATAAAATCAACAGAACATGTCTACAATGTGGGACCATATCATAACAGAATACATCTCCAGTGTGTGTGGCCATATAAAATCAACAGAACACATCTACAATGTATGGGGCCATAGTAAAGGAGAACCGCGGTGACACATATAAATCTATTTAACATTTCATCACAATTGCATCATGCATCTGTATCTCACAATATCTCACAGTGGTTTGCACAGTACAATGAAATGCATATAATCACCTCAATATAACATATCTTACAGGCAATCACATTTCTGGCATATACATCAATAAATCATTTCTTACAATATTACCAATCATTATAATCATATAATTATTCATTTGTAATCCACAGTTCCATGCCACTAGACAATTCAGTTAATTTATAAAAATGCATGCAAACTGTATATACTCAATTTATTAATTAAACAATTAAATTGCATAATAGTCTTACTTACCTCTTACGCAAAATCCAATGATGCACCAACTAATCAGATGTCTGGGCACCTACAGGATCAATGTACATAATTAATTCACTGAAATCTAATTAATAAAATGACCCTTAAGACCCTACCCAGACTAGTTCACGGGCCCAACTTTGGGCTCGAATATCTCCCACTATACACACCCAATTGGGGAAGTAAAAATACACCAAGAAACTAGAATTAACCCAGATTCTAGTCATATAAATTTTTGTTAATCCCGGTCAGTTATGGGGCCCAAAAGCCGGCCCCAAAATTGCTCACTGCACGGCCCAATAGGGCCCAAAAGATGGCAACCCAGCCGGCCCACTCGCTCCTCTTATCTTCCCCTGCTCCCCTGTTCGCCCAAAACAGGGGACAACTTCCGGCCGGCGGCCAGGGCCACCGCCGGCCTAATTCCATCGGGCCCACCGGAGGCCGGGCCGGAGCCGGCCGCCGCAGCCGGCCTCCATTTCCCCTCTATCTCTCTCAATTCTCTCCCTCTCTCTTTCCCTCTTTCTTTCTTTCTCTTCCCGGCTATCTCTCTCTCTCTCTCTCTCTCTCTCTCTCGCTTCCGGCTACCTCTCTCTCAGGCTCTCTCTCTCTTCTTTGGCAGGAGAACGTACTAAGAATGAAGCGCGCCAGGGTGAAGGAAGGAGTCCTCCTCCTTCATTTTAATCACCTGCGCGATGCCTCATCGGGAGTTTCCCGAAGACTAAACGCTTCACCTGAAGCGAAGCGTCAGCCCGGGAAAACTAACAGACTGGAACCAACTTGGTTCATCTGAACCAAACTTGGTTCATCTGAACCAAACTGGTTCATCTGAACCAAACCTGGTTCATCTGAACCGGGTTACTACATCCTCCCCTCCTTATAAAAATTTCGGCCTCGAAATTGGTATACTATAAATCTCAAAAGTCAACAATCTAAGATAGATAAATTACCTTCAAATAATTGTGGATACTTTGATTTCATCTCTTCCTCCAGTTCCCAAGTAGCCTCCCTCTCAGAATGATTACTCCATTGTATCTTGACATAGGGAATGGTACGCCGCCTCAGTACCTGATCTTTGCGGTCCACGATACGCATAGGATGTTCCTCATATGATAAGTCCTTCCTCAACTGAATAGGCTCATAAGCTATAACATGACTGGGGTCTGAAACATACTTCCTCAACATAGATACATGGAATACATTGTGAACACCAGATAAAATCGGAGGCAGTGCTAAGCTGTATGCAACCTCCCAACTCTGCTCAAGATCTCAAAAGGTCCAATATAGCGTGGACTAAGCTTTCCTCTAATCCCAAATCTCATCACATCCTTGGTTGGTGATACCCTTAAGAATACATGATCCCCAACCTGAAATTCTAACTCTTCTTCTGACATCAGCATAACTTTTCTGCCTGCTCTGAGCTGTACGAAGATGCTCCCTGATCAAATGCACCTTATCTACTGTCTGCTGGATCAGCTCAGGGCCTAGCAATTTTCTTTCCCCCACATCATCCCAACATAAAGGAGATCTGCACCTCCTACCATACAAGGCCTCGAATGGAGCCATCTGGATACTGGCTTGGTAACTATTATTATATGCAAATTCCACCAAAGGTAAGTGATTATCCCAAGCCCCACCCAAGTCCATCACACAGGCTCGCAACATGTCCTCCAGAATCTGTATGGTCCTCTCTGACTGTCCATCAGACTGGGGATGATAAGCTGTGCTAAAGTTTAATTTGGTTCCCAAGGCCTTATGAAGGCTCTTCCAAAACTGTGATACAAATCTGGTATCCCGGTCAGATACAATAGAGACAGGAACACCATGAAGTCTCACGATCTGCTCAATATACATGCTAGCCAATCTATCACTCGAGACTCCAACTCTGAAAGGTAGAAAGGGCTGATTTTGTCAGTCTGTCCACAATAACCCAAACTGCATCATTACTCCTGGGAGTTTTGGGCAAACCAGTCACAAAATCCATAGTAATCTTTTCCCATTTCCACTGAGGAATCATCAGAGACTGAAGGGGTCCCGCAGGCCTTTGGTGTTCGGCCTTCACTCGCTGACATACCAAGCACTTGGCCACAAACTGAGCAATCTCCCTCTTCATACCTTTCCACCAAAAATTCTCCTTTAAGTCTCTATACATTTTAGTACCACCTGGATGAACAGTATAGGGAGAGTAGTGAGCCTCCCTCAAAATCTCGGCTTTCAACTCCTCATTGCTAGGTACACAAAGTCTGCCTTCAAATCTCAGGGATCCATCATCCATTACATAAAATCCATTCTGAACTCCTGACTGAACAGCAACCTTAATCTTTGAAGATCTGGATCTTCCATCTGGGAGGACTTAATTTTGTCAACAAGAGTCGGCTGAAGAATAAGTGCAGCAACAAGTCCATCAGACTGCTGTACTCTCAGTCCAATCTCCCACCTCTCGAGGTCCTTCAGAATGTGAGGCTGGGAGGTAAGCATAGCAGCTAACTCAGAAGAGGTCTTCCTACTCAAGGCATCAGCCACAACATTAGCCTTCCCAGGATGATAATGCAGATTCAGATCATAGTCCTTCAGAAGCTCCAACCACCTCCTCTGCCTCAAATTGAGCTCCTTCTATGTGAAGATATATTTTAGACTCTTATGGTCTGTATACACATCACATGACACCCCATAGAGATAATGCCGCCAAATCTTTAAAGCAAAAACCACCGCAGCTAATTCCAGATCATGAGTAGGATAATTCTGCTCATAAGGCTTCAGTTGTCTGGAAGCATAAGCTATCACCTTTCCATTCTGCATCAGAACGCATCCCAATCCTCTTCGAGAGGCATCAGTATAAAGTGTAAAACCCTCAGATCCTGACGGAAGAACAAGGATGGGAGCTGACACTAATCGCTGCTTTAACTCCTGGAAACTTTTCTCGCACTCCTCTGTCCAATCAAACTTTACTCGCTTCTGGGTTAAGCGAGTTAGAGGTAGAGCAATGCTAGAGAAGTCTTCCACAAATTTATGGTAATACCCAGCAAGTCCCAAGAAACTTCTGACTTCCGCCACATTGGAAGGTCTGCACCAGCTAATAATAGCATCAATCTTTTTCGGGTCCACAGAAATGCTATCAATAGAGATTATATGACCCAAGAAAGATACTTGGTCCAACCAAAAATCACACTTCTGCAACTTGGCATAGAGCCTCTTCTCCCTAAGAATCTGCAGCACCATCCTCAAGTGATCCTCATGCTCCCTGTGACTCTTAGAATAGATCAAAATATCATCAATGAAGACCACCACAAACTGATCCAAATATGGCTTAAAGATTCTATTCATCAAGTCCATGAATGCTGCCGGGGCATTAGTCAATCCAAATGGCATCACTAAAAATTCGTAATGGCCATATCTGGTTCTGAATGCTGTTTAGGCACATCTCCCTCCTTGACTTTAAGCTGATGGTAACCTGACCTGAGATCAATCTTCGAGAATACTCGGGCTCCTTGGAGTTGATCAAACAAGTCATCAATCCTCGGCAAAGGGTATCTGTTCCGCACTGTTACCTTATTAATTTCCCGGTAATCAATGCATAGCCAAAGACTGCCATCCTTCTTCTTAACAAATAGAACTGGAGCACCCAAGGGGAAACACTGGGTCTGATAAATCCCGATCTAGGAGCTCCTGCAACTGATCTTTCAATTCTTTTAACTCAGCCGGGGCCATGCGGTAAGGAGCCTTGGATATAGGCCCAGTTCCAGGAATTAAGTCAATGGAGAATTCAACCTCCCGATCTGGGGGCAAATCAGTCAATTCATTAGGGAAAACATCAGGAAATTCTCGAGCTACAGGAATATCCTCCAACTTGGTCTCCTCCTTTTGAAGATCCTTAACAACAGCAAGGAATCCTTGACCACCACTCAATAAATACTTTCCAGCCTGTAGCGCTGAAATGAACACAGAGGCTAGATGTGACTGACCCCCAGTAAAACTGAATTCAGACTGATTTGGAATTTTGAAATTGACAATCTTCCTGAAACAGTCTACTGAAGCATGATAGGAGGCTAACCAATCCATGCCAAGGATAACATCAAAGAATTTCAATGGAAGGACAAAAAGATCAGCATATAATCTCATATCCTCAATGATAATCAAGCAGGATTTGCATACTGTGCCAACTTTCATAATATCACCATTTGGAAAGGCAATGAGCAACTCATGGTCTAGAGATTCAGGTGTCAATGATGTTTCTTGCTAAGATAGGTGTCAGATATAAATGAATGCGTGGCACCCGGGTCAATAAGTGTTTGAGCATACGCAGTGCCAACTTTAATCATTCCTGGATATAAGTAAATTTTGTTTTAACATCAAAGATTTAACATTTAATCTAATGTTCTAGTAATTACCAATACATTGCGCTAGAAAAGGGTATTATACTAGGTATGTATTTAAATGGTTTACCTGTCACCACAGAATTAGAAGCGGCAGCATCCTGCTGAGTGAGGTTGAAGACTCTACCCTGGGTCCTCGTGGCTGCTGCTGCTGCTGAACAACCCTTGACTAGAAGAGGGCTGCTGAGTCTAAGGGACAGGTAGCCATTTTGTGATCAGTCCTCCCGCAGAGTAGCAGGCACCCGCCACACCACGGCAAGGCCTTCCTGGGTGAAAACTCCCACAGCGAAGGCAACGTGTCTCTCTATTCCTCTGTCCTGCTGGGGCCTGCTGTGCACCTCTCTTCCTGACCTGGGTTGGGGGTTGGCCCGCAATAGGCCCCTTTTTCTTCCTCTGCTGCTCCCAATCCCTCTGAACTGTATTCATATCTCTCTCAATTACCAAAGCCTTATTCACCACAGCACTATAGGAATGAAGCTCAAATGCATTGACTGCCTGCATCAGTCTGGGTCGCAGCCCCTCTGTAAATCTGGTGATCTTGGCCATTTCATTAGTCACAATACTTGGAGCAAAGCGGGCCAATCTGGTGAACTCAGCTTCATATTGGGCCACAGAAAGATTCCTTTGCTCCAACTTAAGAAATTCTGATTCCATCCTCCTTTGTACACTCCTGGGAAAGTACTTGTCAAAGAATATCTCCTTAAACTCTCCCCAAGACATAACCTGACCACCCCGACGCTGCTCCTCAACTAGCCACCAGTCATAAGCCTCCCCCTGGAGAAGATAAGTAGCAAATCTGATCCGCTCCAACTCCTGGCTACCATGGGCCATAAAAGCCTTCTCCATATCTCGCACCCATCTCTCAGCATCAATAGGGTTGCTAGAACCAGAGAAAGGAGCAGGGGCAAACTTCTTGAAATCTGCAAAGCTACGGCCAATCCCTACCCAGGGTTGAGGTGGAGTAGGCTGGGTCAATGGTGTGAAATGAGTAGTAGGTACAGTGGACTGAATTTGTGGAGCAGGAGGGACAAATAGAGTCTGTGGCATAGTGGAAGCAGGCTGCGTCTGTGGGACAATAGGGGTAGGCTGACTCTGCGGAACAGTGGGAGTAGGCTGAGTCTGCGGAGCAGGAGTGGCTGACCGAGAGGGTAAAGCCTGCTGAATTATTGTGCATGTCCTCATCGACTGAGCCATGCCCGAAAGAACCTGAAGCATCTCGTCTGGAGTCGCTGATGATCAACCCCGACAGGGTTGACAGGGGCAGCACCTCCAGTAGCATCCTGACCTCCTGGTTGACCAACATTTCCAACCTGGGAGCCCTCATCATTTTGTTGGCTCCTAGTGCGAGCCATTACTATCTCCTGATAAATTAGTTATTATAAAATCATGATCAAACTTTTCATATCAGGCTCCCAAAACATAAGGTTTGAAATTCATATAAAGTGATAATTGTCTCAATGTCAACCTATTTGTTTGCCTAGGGTGTCATCATGTATGTGATCCTAAGGTCAATAACCTAGGCTCTGATACCACTAAAGCTGTCACGCCCCAGACCCAAATATTGGGCTAGGGTGACAACCCGCCGCGTGCCGGGCACGCAAGGCATCTTAAAATCTTGATATACGATTCAAATGGGCAATAATTATAAAACCAACCATAATAAAATGATAGTTATAAGTTTTGGGTTCAAACCCTACACCAAGTCATGCTAATAAAGTTGGGCTACAACAAGCCCTACACACAAACATAATAGGATTACACCAATGCAATGGTTCTTATTTTATTTATTAGAAGCTCCATCAACTCCGAATATCCATCATCAACCCTGAGGCTCTGAAAAACATTGTGAAGGTTTAATGAGTTTACACTCAATAAGTAAGCCTATTATACAATCATATCATACTTGAATTATATTTAACATGCTATCAACATATGCATTTTGTCAACTTAACATAAATTGAACATTCGATAAGCATCAGAATATGCATTCTAGCAAACTCACTGTTTATGTAATTATAGATTTCCTATGTGTCCCACGGCCCTGCAATACCTCAATCAGAGCACATCCTCCAGATGTGTGGCCATAAAATCAACAGAACACATTGTACGATGTGTGGGCCATACCATAACAGAACACACTCTACGATGTATGTGGCCATAAGAAAATCAAACAGAACACATTGTAAGACATGTGGGGCCATACCATAACAGAACACACTCTACGGTGTGTGTGGCCATATAAAATCAACAGAACATGTCTACAATATGTGGGGCCATATCATAACAGAATACATCTCCAGTGTGTGTGGCCATATAAATCAACAGAACACATATACAATGTGTGGGGCCATAGTAAAGGAGAACCGCGGACACATATAAATCTATTTAACATTTTCATCACAATTGCATCATGCATCTGTATCTCACATATCTCACAGTGGTTTGCACAGTACAGGAAATGCATATAATCACCTCAATATAACATATCGTACAGGCAATTACATTTCTGGCATATACATCAATAAATCATTTCTTACAATATTACCAATCATTATAATCATATAATTGTTCATTTGTAATCCACAGTTCCATGCCACGTAGATAATTTAGTTAATTTATAAAAATGCATGCAAACTGTATATACTCAATTTATTAATTAAACAATTAAATTGCATAATAGTCTTACTTACCTCTACGCAAAATCCAATGATGCACCAACTAATCAGATGTCTGGGCACCTACAGGATCAATGTACATAATTAATTCACTGAAATCTAATTAATAAAATGACCCTTAAGACCGTACCCAGACTAGTTCACGGGCCCAACTTTGGGCTCGAATATCTTTCACTATACACACCCAATTGGGGAAGTAAAAATACCCCAAGAAACTAGAATTAACCCAGATTCTAGCCATATAATTTTTTTGTTAATCCCAGTCCGTTACGGGGCCCAAAAGATGCCCCAAAATTGCTCGCTGTATGGCCCAATAGGGCCCAAAAGATGGCAGCCCAGCCGGCCCACTCTCTCCTCTTATCTTCCCCTGCTCCCCTATTTCGCCCGAAACAGGGGACAGCTCTGGCCGGCGGCCAGGGCCGCCGCCGGCCTAATTCCGTCTGGCCCGGCCACCGGAGGCCGGGCCGGAGCCGGCCGCGGCCGCGGCCGGCCTCCATTTCCCCTCTATCTCTCTCAATTTCTCTCCCTCTCTCTCTTCTCTCCGTGCTTCTTGATCCCGCGTGGAATTCACCGTGCCGGCATCGAATCCGACAAAATTGAGGCCGGTCCAGCCGCCGTTGGCCGGACCAGAGCCAGCCGTGGCCTCTCGCTTTCTCTCTCCTTAATTCTCTCTCTTTCCCTCTCTTTCTTTCTTTCTCTTCCCGGCTATCTCTCTCTCTCTCTCAGGCTCTCTCTCTCTCTCTCTCTCTGGCAAGGGTACGTACCTGAGAATGAAGCACGCCAGGGTGAAGGAAGGAGTCCTCCTCCTTCATATTTAATCACCTGCGTGATGCCTCATCGGGAGTTTCCCGAAGACTAAATGGTTCACCTGGAGCGAAGCGTCAGCCAGGGAAACCAACAGACTAAAGTCTGGTTCATCTGAACCAAACCTGGTTCATTTGAACCAAACCTGATTCATCTAAACCGGGTTACTACAATATTGTAGGCGACTATCCTGAGTGGGGTATAAGAGAGCTGAAGGGCCTAAATCTTGGCGTTGAACTAGAACTCTATGGCCTAGAGAAGGTGAAGGACATGGAAGACGCTAGAGAGGCTAATCTATGTACCAAACAAAATATACAGTCATTAGCATTATATGGGGAGTCTCGGTGTGGGGTGATTTAATTTCAGAAGAGGCAGAAGATCATTATTGTGATGAAGAGGCTGAATTGCAGGCCCAAAATGTTGAGAATGTGTTTGCAGCCCTTGAACCTCATAGTGGGTTAAAAATGCTGGTAGTCTGGCGGTACATGGGTTTACGCTTTCCAATGTGGATGATGAATAGTTTTCTTTTTCAAAATATAGTTGAGATCCGTTTAGGATATTGCAAACAATGCCAGCATCTCCCACCGCTATGGCAGCTGCCTAGTCTTGCAGTCCTGTTTTTGAGGGGAATGAATTCCATCAAGCACCTTCAGAGCAGTAGAAGCGGAGGTACCATGTAAGCATTCCCATCACTAAAGGAGCTAACGCTCATAGAAATGCAGAGCTTGGAGAGTTGGTGGGGAGCGGAAGCTGTAGACACAGCACCATCTTGTTTCCATGACCTTGCCCGGTTAGTTATCATTGACTGCCCAAATCTGACGACCATGCCAGTGGCTCCATCTCTCCAATCTTTAATAATAGAAGGAAGCAACCAAATACCATTGAACTCTGTATTCATCCTTACTGCACTATTCTTCCTCAGAATCCAAACCTCTAGTGCAAGTAGTAGTAGTGCCGGGACACAATTGCCTTCCTTTTTGCAGGAAACTATATCATTGAAGAACATGAAATTTTTGAAGGATTTAACCATTATAGGAGGTGAAGAGCTAAGGCCGCTGCTAGTACGGGAGGATGAGACGAGGGTTTTCTGCTTAACTCTTCAATATTTGACTGTCAGAAATTGTAATTGGTTGTTCACAAGTCAGCTGTCAACGTCACCATTGAAAATTTGGACAAATCTTACTTCTCTCCAACAGTTAGAGATCTACAGGTGCGATGCTCTTGTATCCTGGCCACAGAAGGAGCTTCAAAGCTTAATTTCCCTAAAGTCCTTAAAAATTTTCTACTGTCACAATCTGACTGGCACATCACGGGCAGCAGAATCATCATCATCAGTATTAGGGGAAGGAGAACTGGCACCGCACTTGGAATCACTAGTCATTATTGGCTGTGGAAACCTAATGGAATTGCCCAGGTTACCAATGTCTTTGAAATCATTGATCGTCCGGAATTGCCCCAACCTGAAGGCCTTGACAGAACAGCTGGGACATCTCCCCACTCTCGAGCATCTTACAATAGAGGATTGTTCAAGTTTGACATCTCTACCTCAATCGTTGGGACGCAATATGACCCTTGAAGCTTTGATCATTCAGAAATGTACCAGCTTAACATCTTTGCCGGAAGGGATGCAAGGGTTCGCTGCTCTTCAGCATCTAAGGATCGAGGACTGCCGTCAATTAACTTCGTTACCGCAAGTCCTACAATGACGACTCCCTTTCTAACTGACACTGGTCATAGATAATTTCTTTCTCTATTAATTTAAATTTTTGATATTATTATCAAACCATTTCTAACTTCATCAATGAAAGAAAAGCTTACTGTTTTTCTTTTATTCTTTGTTTAATCTTCTTTTATTGCTTGCTCTGTCTGATGACTTGAGATCCCTATCTATTGCACCACAAAGGGCAAAGGGCAGTGCATGCTTGAATAGATTCTAGGTCACCTACTTTTATTGCTTGACAACTATCTTCATCTTTGGCGCTCCTACACAACGCTTAATTTCCATTTTCGAGAGGAAGGAGAGCCTTCTGTTTCCAAGATGGGCGATACAACTGCTATCCGACAGTCATTCAAAAGATGTATCGCTCTAGTAATTATTTTGATGCATGTATTAAGACAATGACTTCACCATATGTGTTGTATTCTTATTTTCATATACTTCCTAGCAGGCTCGTTTATATTATTCTCACATTCCCTTGACAATCGTTTCACAGCCGCCTACGTTGATCATAGAAGTTGACCTAAGCCACAAGTGTTCCTACAAAAAGATTCAAAGAATTCTATGTTGTCTACAAAGTACGTAATTAAACCTTCCCATGCTTTACTGCTTCCATTCTAATTCAATATTATAGCTATTACTGACCGTACTAATCGCCTGATTACCCTTGGCCCCTTCCTTTCCGTTTCTATATATATAATTAATTAGATGACAGAGTGCAAATCAATTAACTTTTCATGATTAACTATAGTATTCTTAGACCAATAGGTTCATCATTGATAATTTCTTTTAAGAAAAAAAAACCTGTAATGTGTGATTTGCACTGCATATGTGAATAGACTCCCCACTAATCTCACATATATGCTTGGATTGATGTCTTAGTGCTTGAATAACTTCACAAAGCTTTTGCTATGAAACTTTTTCGAACTATGAATTTCGATTGCTATCTGACTGTAGAATATTGTCCAACATGTCCTTTCTTCCCAAAAATATGTATACCGATGAGATGATCAATCTGCTAGAATCTATAAACCTGTGACCGGTTTGACTATTGACGTTCCACTATTTGAATCCTTTTAGCTGTAAGTCCTCACATTTTTGAATCAGAAGTTACTCAGCATATGCAGATATGCATTGTTCAAGCATCAGCTATTTTATTTAAGAAATGTGTCCGACTTGGAGTTGGTGTTGTGTACAAGTAGTAGATCACACATATATCATATTTTTTCCCTGATTACCAATGTTTATTCTTTTCATCAAGCTGCAGCATGAGAGTATCAAAGAGTTAGAAGCAACATTCTAATAGCTACAGGTGGTTTTGGAACTAGAAATCATACATACGTAATGCAAGAGTTATATGCATAGCTTCCACAATATTGATCCTTATACCAATTCTCAGAGTTTGGTGTGCAATTTCTTTCTATTAATTTCTCCAAAATACTTTTAGGATTTGAAATTCAAAGGAAAACAAATCAAATACGTGGCACAAACAGGAAAAAAAACTTCATAACTTCTACAAACGTACATGCAACATATTCTAGTAACAGTTATCTTCAAATGAATTACATATTCATATGCATGCATGTGAGTAACAAAATTCCCTCACACATTTTTGGAGATCAGTTTAATTTTCACTGACATATTTTTATCATGAGGCTGCGGAATATTTCATTGTATTGGTATGTCAGATCTAGAAACTGTAATGAACAAGCTAATACTGGCTTCTATTCTTTTTGAGTTCAATATTTCTACGATATGCATCCTAAATATTGTTTCCATAGAGATAAATTCTGTATGTTTTTGAGCACATGATGTTTTAAGGAATTCAAAGTACATTTGGAGAATCAAACATTTGCAAACAGGATTTGGAGAGTCAAGACATGATTGAAACATGTCTTCATGAACAGTGAGCACATTCTCATGTGCATTTTATCCCTTGATTCTCCAGCACATTCTCATTTGAGCTTATGAAAGGACACTGGATGCCATCTATTCCATTTGATTTGTGAATGAGGTTTGTACTGATTCATTTTACTTACTTGTGTCTTTATAACTTGTAGAATCTAGCAAATAAAGTGGTGCCATCAAATTGTTGGCATATGAGAATGCTTAAGATGGCAAAACAATAAGAAGGAAGAGCAGTTTTATGATGCAATCCTCAAAACCATTTTTGAAGGCAAGCACTAGACAAGAAATTTTGGTGGTCTTGCAAATGCAATTAGAGTTAATATGCGATCTGCACTCATATCTGCTAAAGCTCCATTGATATGAAAAATTTCAAAGTTCAATTGCCTTGTAAGTTCCTAATACTCTTATGAAATATATCATTTTCAAAAAGAGCAAAGGTGTAACAATTCTAGTTCATTTTTTTTACATATATTCAAGTCTATTGGGCCCTTACAATTTTCCTTTTTTTTCTTCTGTTTTTGATAAGGAAATGTGCCAGCTATTTTTGAAATTCTACTTATAGGGATGTAAGATTCATCTTGATAGATCTTGTTAGTTTGGATTAATAGCACGGCTATGGACAAATAATCGGTAAGATGCTTCACTTGTGATTTTTTTTTCTAAGAGCAAGTGATCAATAAAATGCATGACTATTTTTTTTTTAACATCATGACTATCCACTCCACAGCCACTCACCTGAGAGCATTGATCATATTATAAGTTGATGCCCATTTACTCACTAAATCTTGGAAACAATCCTTTTGTGTGCAACATCCAAGAACATCCAAACTAATTGTGCTAATTTTTGGCACCTGTGATCCAATGGAAGCAAACAGATTTAGCTAGCAAATGAAAAGCTTTCAGAAATATAGTAGTCCTAGCCATTTTGTTAGAGCATTTCAAAGGAATGTGACACGGCTGACCATCTCCTCTGGGTGGTATTATAACTTCCTGCGCAATTTTCGGAGATAATGATGTGACAGCTAATCCCAGAGATGGAATTTTGGCTCCGGCCTTTGGCTCCTGCCTCCAGTGATGGCTCCGGCCTTTGGCTCCGGCCTCCAGCGACGGCTCCGGCTTTTGGCTCCGGCCTTTGGCTCCGGCCTCCAGCGACGGCTCCGGCCTTTGGTTCCGGCCTCCAATGACGGCTCCGGCCTTTGGCTCCGGCCTTCAGCGACGGTTTCGAACCCTGCCTTCGGCCCTAGCTTTAACTTGGTGCCTTACTTTCCTGCATACACTATGACCCACTTCAGATAACAGATCCCAAGATTCGATATCTGTTACCGTATATCTTGCTCACCGAAATCACGGGCAAGTACTAGCATGCCCAGCAGTTACTGCCATAAGCGGCCCCCATCCAGCAATGGCTTACCCACTTGCCGTTCGAAGGAGCTTATCCTAACAAGGAAGATTCGACGGTTCAAAACAGAACGAAAAGAAAGGAACCTCCAAGACATGTATAAAAGGACCCCGAGCTCAACTAAAAAAGGGAGAGATCTCTCTCTCTAAAAAAAGATAGACACTACATTCCTGTTCAACAAGTTCACTAACTTGAGCGTCGGAGGGTCCTCACCGGGAATACCGGCCCAGGGACTTCTTGCAGGTTTCCAGAGGAGGAAGATGACTTTTTCACCCCATTTGGAGGCCCACAATAGATCTCAGCACGCCCGGCGCTCATCACAGGTGACTTGTCCGCATCAGATTGGTGCGCCAGGAAGGGGCTCGCACACGGGGAAGGTGAAAGTTCTCCCTGTGACCCCACCGATTCTGCAAGGAAGACAATGGTGATAACACGAGCACAGGAGGCTTCCACCAGCCAGGCCACGGAGCGCATTCCACGGGTTGAGCAATCGGAGGCCAACCTCCGTGTTCCGCCCCCTGCACAGATGAGCCAGCCTGACTAGCTTGAGATTCTAGCTCACCAGGTCCAGGACCTGATGACAATGGTACGGGGACTGCAGGAACACTGCTTTCCCACTGCACCTCAACCCCCTCCGCCTGGTGAAGGGGTGCGGGGGACAATTCAATCTCATCAAGGCAGGGACTCCACCCGAGGCCTCCCGTCACTCACCTCCTGAACCTCGTCACCGAGAGGCCTCAAAGCGACGGCGGTCCCTTTCCCATCACTCTGGTGGTTCCCACCGACGGCCGAACGAGAAAGAATCCAGACGGGTGCGCTCCTTACGCCGGCGGTCTTCTTTGGCTTCATCTTCTGACTCATCTAAAGACGGCGCCCATAGGAAGACTACTCATCGGGCCGAGCAATGGCTCGATGAGTATCATCGACGGTTGGAGGAGCTTAGCTGCCGGATCGCTAACCCTCATGGGATGGACTATGAGCACCGCCCCCCGCTTTCCCGGCGTATCATGGAGGAACCGGTCCCATCCTGTTTCGTCTCCCCCAGCTGGACCCGTACGATGGCACGACGGACCACTGACCACCTGGAGAGCTACAAGGTCCTCATGCAGGTCCAGGGAGCGACGGACTCCCTTCTATGTGTCGCCTTTCTGGCCACCCTTTGCAAGGCGGCACGTGCATGGTATTCCCGCCTGCCACCGCATAACATCAATTCATTCCGACAGCTCGAACGATCTTTTCTGGCCCACTTTGATGCGTGCTGGAAGATCCCACGAGTAGCGATAGCTTATTTGCTATCCAGCAAAGAAGTGGCGAGACCCTGAAGGACTTTGTCGCTCAATTCAAGGAGGCAGCATTGGAGGTATATAACCTGGATGATTCTGTAGCCACTTTGGCATTAAAGCGAGGACTTCATCCTTCTAGGTTTGCCTATTCCCTAGACAAGAAGCCTCCGAGTTCTTATGCCGAGCTTCTGAGCCGAGCGCAGAAATACATTCGTGCTAACGAGGCAGATTCTTTTAGGAGGGAAGCTGATAAGAATCCCAGCAAGAAACCAGCGCCCACTGAGCATGCTGCACGACCCTGGAAGCCTGAGCCTCCTCACCACCCAGATCGCCAGCCACAGACGCTTGTTCCTAAGGAGCAATTCACTCCCCTCATGGCTCTGATATCTCACATCCTACTAGAAATCGAGGAGGAACCTTACTTCAAGCGTCCGACCCCCATGAAGTCTGGGACCCCCCGCAATAAGGAACTTTACTGCCGGTACCACCGAGATTATGGTCATGACACCGAGGACTACCGCCATCTGAAGAAGGCCATTGAAGAGCTTGTCCAGCAGGGTCACTTAGGCAAATTCGTTCGAAGGGAAAACCTTCTACTTCCAGGTTCATCGGTGCCTCCGACACTTCAGACCGTGTGGACAATGCTCCTACGAGAGGACCATAGCTATGATTTCCTGGGGGGGCAGGTGGTGGTTCAAAAAGACAGCGAGAGGGAATAGACTCTGTAATTCCTTTCTTTGGAAAGGATTTAGATGGGGTAGTTAATAAGCATGACGACAGCGTCGTTGTGTCCATGACCATAGCCAAACATCCTGTAAAAAGAATTTTAGTTGATAGTGGGAGTTCGGTGGATGTTTTGAGCTACGAAGCTTTTGTTCGGATGAACCTGTCAAAGTCTTCCCTCCGACCCATTGCCACGCCTCTAATGGGCTTTACTGGGGACTCGTGAGCGTTGAAGGGGAGATTGCCCTCCCAGTCACGGCTGGAACCCCTCCATGTCAAAGCACGGTGGTCATAAATTTCTTGGTGGTCCGGGTCCCGCTGGCTTATAACGCTATCTTGGGGAGACCGGGATTGAATTTGCTAGATGCGTGATCTCCACTAAGAGATTATTGGTAAGGTTCCCCACCGACGAAGGAGTCGGAGAAATGAAAGGAGAGCAAAGCCCGCCACCGCTTTGCTATCACTTGTCTCCCAGCCACTGGAAGCGGCGTCGGCGATAGCCTCTGAGCCGCTCGACCCCCGGAGCTGGGAAGGAGGGGAGAACCAGCCGAGCACCTCCTGACCCTCCCCTTGGGGGATGACCCGGCAAGGACCGTCCAGGTTGGGGTGTTGCTTCCAGAGGAGGCACGTGATCGACTTCTCACTTTCCTGCGTGCCAACACCGACATCTTTGCATGGTCGTCCTCAGACATGCCGGGCATCCCTAAGGAGGTGATCACCCATCGGCTCAACCTCAGGCCAGAGTGTCGGCCGGTCCGACAGAAGAAAAGGAGCTTCGCTCCGGATAGACAGAAAGCTATCGACGAGGAAGTTCGCAAGTTAACGGCTGCAGGCCATATTCGGGAGGTTCATTACCCCGAATGGTTGGCCAACGTGGTGATGGTCCGTAAGACCAATGGAAGCTGGAGAATGTGTGTGGATTTCACCGATCTCAACAAAGCATGCCCTAAGGACAGCTTTCCCTACCTGGATCGATCAACTGGTGGACGCTACATCCGGCCATGAGGTCCTTAGCTTCATGGATGCTTTCTCTGGGTACAACCAGATCAGGATGAATCCGTGGATGAAGAAGCTACCTCCTTCATAACTGAGAAGGGGTTGTACTGCTACAGGTAATGCCTTTGGGCTAAAGAACGCGGGAGCCACCTACCAAAGGCTGATGAACAAAGTCTTCGAAGGCCAGATAGGACGCAACATGGAAGTGTACGTGGATGACATGTTGACAAAAAGCTCCACGCCACCGACCATATCGCGACCTAACGGAGACTTTTGACAACCTTCGTCGGTACCAGATGAAGCTGAACCCACGCAAGTGTGCATTTGGGGTGACAGCCAAAAAGTTCTTGGGTTTCATGGTAACCCGGCGGGGGATCGAGGCAAACCCGGACAAAGTTCAAGCCATCTTGGACATGAGGCCTCCCGCCAACAAGAAGGAAATACAGCGCCTGACGGGAAGGGTGGCCGCCTTAAGCCGCTTCCTGTCCAAGTCCGCTGAAAGGTGCCTACCTTTCTTCAAGGCACTCCGCAAGGTCAATGAATTCGAATGGACGAAAGAATGTCAGAAGGCGTTCGAGGGGTTAAAGGAATTCTTATCTACCCCCACTGCTAGCCAAGCCAACAGGTGGAGAAGAACTCCTTCTATACCTCGCAGCCTCTCCTGAAGCCGTTAGTTCTGTGCTGGTCCGCGTGGACACCAATGGCATGCAAAAGCCAGTGTACTACACAAGCAAGGTGCTCCACGATGCAGAGACCAGGTACTCAAAGATGGAGAAGATTATCTTCGCGTTGATCGTGTCTGCCCAGCGTCTGCGGCCATACTTCCAAGCCCACCCGATCGCGGTGATCACAGACCAACCTCTGAAGACAGTTCTCGCTCGCCCGGATACTTCCGGCGATTGGCAAGGTGGGCGCTTAAGTTGGGGGAATTCGATCTGTC
Source organism: Calamus simplicifolius (assembly GCA_900491605.1). NCBI lineage: Eukaryota > Viridiplantae > Streptophyta > Magnoliopsida > Arecales > Arecaceae > Calamus > Calamus simplicifolius. The sequence continues at coordinate 1,136,464 of UESW01004108.1, read as the reverse complement.
TTTCGCCCCCGGTCGGCCATGAAATCTCAAGTCTTGGCGGATTTTTTGGTCGAATGCACTTGGGGAGAGGAGCAACCTGAAGAACCTCTACAAACCCTCAGCCTCTCGGAACCAGTGATGATGAATGGGTCCTTCATGTAGACGGGGCGTCGAATTCTCAAGGGAGCGGAGCAGGCCTCATCTTGGCCAACTCGGATGGAGTTGTAACCGAGTGTGCACTCCGCTTCCTCTTTCCAGCCACTAATAATCAGGCGAAATATGAAGCTCTGCTGTCTGGGATGAGATTAGCTCAAGAGCTTGGGGTGAAACGCCTTAGGGCGTTCACCGACTCCCAACTGGTCGCTGGCCAAATCGCAGGGGAATATGAAGCAAGGGATCCCATCATGTCCCGCTACTTAAGTATGGTGCAATCGCTAGCTTCTCCTTAGCTTACTTTAATGTCAGCTACATCCCTCGACAGGAGAATGCTAGAGCCGACGCCTTATCCCATCTTGCCACCTCAGCTGATGGGATGTTGGGAAGAGCTTATGTAGAGCACTTAGAAGCCCCGAGTATTGACGTATCAAGAGAAACTCTACCAGTTGAGCAGGAGCCTTCCTGGATGGATGCTTATGTCCGGTACTTACCAAGGGTACCCTCCCAGAAGACCCTGCCGAAGCCAGGAAACTTAAAAGACGGGCCCCAAAGTTTTTCATAATGGAGGGAAAGCTCTATCGAAGGTCGTTCTCATACCCAGTTCTCAGATGTGTTGGCCCCACCGAAGCAGATTATATCCTGCGAGAGATACATGAAGGTATATGTGGAAGCCATCTGGGGGGCAGAGCTCTCGCATACAAAGCCCTACGGCAGGGGTATTACTGGCTGACAATGAAGGAGGATGCGTCCGAACTTGTTAAGAGGTGTGACAGCTGCCAGCGCCATGCTAACATTCAACATCAACCGGCGTCCCAGCTGACCCCCCTGGCCGCACCCTGGCCCTTCGCCCAGTGGGGCATGGACATCCTGGGACCATTCCCTCCAGCCTCGGACAACGCAAGTTCCTAGTGGTGGCAGTTGACCATTTCACCAAGTGGATCGAGGCGGAGGCTCTCGCTAAGATCACGGAGGGCAAAATAAGGACTTTCTTCTGGAAGTCTGTGGTGTGCCGGTTCGGGCTACCGCACACCCTCGTTACTGACAACGGCCGACAGTTTGACAACACGGCCTTCCGGGAATTCTGCGATTGGCCTGGGCATCCATCATCGATTCACCTCCGTGGGGCACCCCCAGACCAACGGCGCAGCCGAGGTGACCAATCGCATCATCCTCCAAGGGCTCAGGGCTCGGCTAGATGGCTGCAAAGGGCGCTGGGTGGAGGAACTCCCCAGTGTACTGTGGGCCTACCACACGACGCCGCGAGCCCCTACTGGGGAAACTCCTTTCAGCCTGGTCTTTGGGACCGAAGCGGTCATTCCAGTGGAGATAGGAGTTCCCAGTCCCCGGACAGAATATACCATGAAGAAAGCAACTCAAACCAGCTGCGAGCCGATCTAGATCTAGTGGAAGAATTGCGAGACCAAGCACAGCTTCGCATGGCGGCTTTCCGTCAGCGAGCGGCCAATACTACAATGCTCGAGTATGATCCAAGACGTTCCGCTCCGGAGATCTCGTTCTGCGAAGAGCTGAAGTATCAAAGCCAACAGAGGGGGGCAAGCTGGCACCGAAATGGGAAGGACCATACCGTGTCAAGGAGGTACTTCACCACGGGGCATACAAAGTTGAAGAGCTAGACGGGAAACCGCTTCCTCGCACCTGGAACGCCGACAATTTACGCGGTATTATCAGTAATGTGCTATTCATTAATTTGAACCTTTGATAGATTGCTGTTCAAAATATTTTCATTGCTTTCGAGTGATCACGCTTTGCACCAAAGACTGGCTCCGCGTCGGCATTAAGCCCAGCTCCACATCGGCACTGTTGACCCAATTATTGATTTTGATGATTAATAACGAATTGAGTATATTTATTGATTACTAATGGATTTGACAAGTGTTTCAGCAGATCGATTTAAATGTATTAAGAAATGAGTGTTGAATCAATTGCAAATCTCAAGTTTCAAAGTTTCAGAACTTGGAGTCGACACCTAGAATTCCTGGAGCCGACCCCATGGCCAGTCAAATACTCTTCTGATTTTTGATAGGTCCAGAGCCGACACCTAGAGTTTCGGAGCCAACACCCAGAGTTTCGGAGTCGACACTTACAGTGTCTGGAGCCGACTCCGATGCGGCGCTTATTTTTTTAGCATCTTGGAGCCGACACACAGTTTTCTGGAGCCGACACCTGACGATGGCGAGCCGACACCTAACTTTTCGGAGCCGACTCCTCAACGAACTCAGAACTTTCTATTTTTGGATAAACGACTTGGAGCCGACACCTAAAAAGTTGGAGCCGACTCCAACCTATCTGGGACGAAATTTAAAATGCCAGATCAGCTCTAACGGTAATATTTCCTTTTTACCTAACTTCTAACGGATATATTTTGTTTCTAGGTACCTTTCAATGGCTAGTTTTCTTCCAAAAATGGATTAAAAGAAATCTATAAGAAGGGGGAGAACATCCATTTTTGAAAATAAGAACGGAAAAGAAAAAAAGAGGGAGATATCCAAATCATATATCCGAGAAGTTTTGAGCCTGAAATCCAAGAGAAAAGTACTCAAGTTCAAATCCTTCTACTTCAAAAAGCTCAAAGAAGAATCCAGGTGTTCAAAGTTTAAAAAATTAAAGGATTCACAAAAAGGGAAAAGCTCTGTTTTGAAGATTTTCCAACTTCTCATTTGCAACGTTTGCAACGAATCAAAGCTGAGGCCTGATTCAACATCTCCAAAGAGAAGAGGAAAAGAAGAAAAGCTCAAATCCAATCCACTTCAAACAGGCTTTTCTAAACCTTGTTCATTTATTTGAATATTTTCTCATTTAAGGAGCTGTCTTGTATCTTAAACATTATTCTATCTTGTTTTTACTGGTTCAATCAGGGGATTGAACTAGTGGAGGTTGTATACTCGGGTCAAGCTAGTTTAGCTTGAGTTTAGGGTTTTGTGCTGGTGAGCTCGGAAATCGGCTGGGTTTGTTGTGATCCCGGGTAAAACAACAAGTTGTGAGTTGTGATCTTAGAAAACAACTCGACTGTAATCAAGTCGATTATAGTGTGGACCCAAGTGAATCTTGGGAGTGGACGTAGGTGTTGGATACACCGAACTACTATAAAGTCTTTGTGTTTGCCGTGCTTCCATTATCTCTATCTCTATCTCCTTGTTTGTGCTTTATATTTGCATTGCATTCAATTTCATTTATCTTAAAGCCAATAGCTTTTAAAGAAAGAGTTAAATTTTTTTTAAAAGAACCCAATTCACCCCCCTCTTGGGTTGCCATCTGGGCCAACATGCACCAAAGACCGGCTCCATGTCAGTAATTAAGCCCGGCTTCGCGCCGGCACCAAAGACCGGCTCTGCATCGGCAATTAAGCTCGGCTCCACGCTGGCACCAAAGACTGGCTCTGCGTCGGCAATTAAGCCCGGCTCCGCGTTGGCACCAAAGCCCATCTCCGTGCCGGTACCAAAGATCAGCTCCGCATCGGCAATTGATCCTAGCTCCGAGTCGGCACCAAAACATGGCTTCGCGTCGGCACCAAAGACCAGCTCCACATCGGCAATTAAGTCCGGCTCCGCATCGGCACCAAAGCCCAGCTCCGCGCCAGCACCAAAGACCGGCTCCGCATCGGCAATTAAGCCTGGCTCCGCATCGGCACCAAAACCCGGCTCCGCATCGGCACCAAAGATCGGCTCCGCATCGGCAATTAAGCCCGACTCTACGTCGGCAATTAAGCCTAGCTCCGCGCCAGCACCAAAGTCTGGCTTCGCGTCGGCAATTAAGCCTGGCTCGGCGTCGGCACCAAAACCCGGCTTCGCATCGATAATTAAGCTCGGCTCCGCATCGGCACTTAAACCCTGCTCCGCGTCGGCACCAAAGACCAGCTCCGCATTGGCAATTAAGCTCAGCTCCGCATCGGCAATTAAGCCCGGCTCCGCGTCAGCACTTAAGCCCGGCTCTGCGTCGGCACTATGCCCGGCTCCGCGCCGGCACTAAAGCCGGCCCCGTGTCGACACTAAAGCCTGGCCCCGCGTCAGCACTTAAGGACAACTTTGTGTCGACGCACACTGTCCAATTCTGTGTGGCATATCTAATGAGGCATTAGGCATTCCATGACTTCGCACCAGCACGAGCGGGGTCTTATACTACATATAGTTCAACTTTCATTTTTGCAACCAAAATTGATCCCGCATCAGTTCCCTAACTGAAAGAAATCGTGCTCTTCGGCCATTGGTTGTTGATTCGCAAAAACTCACACACTAGCAAAGCTAATTATGACCAAAGACAAGTGTTGAGAATCGAAATATTCATTGATGGCTAAAAGTTTACAAAATTGCCGATCTGAGTCTGACTTGAAGTAATACAATGAAAATAAAGAAGTAAGGGTCACTTGGGGCTGGGTCGTCATCTTCAGGGACTTCATCTGGCTCCAACCCTTCAATCCCCTCGAGGTCGTAGAGTTTCTGAATTTTTTCCTTGCAGTCCTGGAAGCCGGCTTCGTAAGCAAATATCGTTGATTCGGCTAATTCCTTACTAAAGGCTCTATACTTCCTGAAGTTCTCTACGGCCTCTGTAGCTCTTTTCTTCGCCTCGGAGGTTTTCTGCTCGGCCTCTGCGACCTTCTCCTCGGCCTCCGTGACCTTTTTATCGGTCTCGGCGGCCTCCCTCTTAGCTTCAGTCACCGCCGCCTCCAAGTCGGTAATCTTGGCATCGGACTGACGGGTGACCTCTTTTGCCACATCCATTTCAATGGTGGCAGAATGTAATCGGTTCTTCAAAATACACATTTCTGATTCCGCCACCTCCAACCTCTCCTCGATCATTCTTTGCTTTCTTCAGCCGCCTAGGTGTTATCCAGCTCGTTGGCTGCCTGACGCTAGGCAACTTCCAGCATGTACTCTGCCTTCTCAGCTCTTAGCCGGATGGCTTCGACTTCGCCCTTTAAAGTGGCTCGAGTATCCTCCAGGGCCATCTCCGCCTTTTCTTCCATAGCCTGGAGTGATAGCATCTCCTCCCGCGACTGATCAAGGCAGCATCACTCAGGGCCCAAAGGTCGCTCATGGCAATCATAGAGTTCAGCGCCTGGACAGAGTGTCAATGTTAATATATATAAAAAAAATGAAGGTGAAAAGGTTAATAGGGCAAAGCTCACCCAAAGTGCCACGGACGCCTCGCGGAAGAAGGTAGCCCTCTCCTGATGCGGAGAAACTCCTGCACCTCAACCACAGATGCTTCGTTCAATGCTCGCTCGGCCCAGTGGCTATGGTTCACCAAAAGTGATTGGAAGGAAGGGTCAACGCCCTTCCCTTCCGTAGACACGGGGGCCACGTGGGAGGACTTCGCCTCTGACTCTGCTGCCTCCGGAACCTTAGCTGGTGGAGGCGCTTCGGTTGTTGCCCCTTTGGGGGGCATGGTAACGGCTGGAGTCGGCTTTGTAGTTGCATGGACCGGCTCCGTCTCGATGGCTTCAGGTGGGGGTGACGGTGCTTTTGCGACCCGCTCCAGAGAAGGATCGAGCAGGATGACAGGAGGGGGAGCCGGTACTGAAGGCGATTCTTTTCCTCTTGCTTGGCTTTGCCCAACTTCTCGCTGGCCTCGGCCCTTACCATGTCTTTCCTCGCGGGCTCGTCGGCTTGGGCTCTGGCCGCCTCGCGCTCGCGTAGGGGATCCACAACTTTGTCCCTTCCAGCATCGGCCCCCCAGCGTCGGTCCTTCCAGCATCGGCCCTCCTTAAAATCTTAGCGCGTAGGGGCTCCACGACCCTGGCCCCTCCAGCATTGGCCCTCCCCGCATCGGCCCTTCTTAGAATCTTGGCGACGGCCCTCCTCAGCGGGGGGCCCATTCCCCATTGCCTTCCTCTTCTTAGTAACCGCTTGCTTGAGCTCGCGAAGTGATAGCGTCATCCCTATGAAACAACAGGAGATGAGTAAAAAAAAAAAAAAAAAGAGAAGAGGAAAGAAGGAAAAAGGTGAGTAATCAAGTACTCACCACCATAAGGGATTAAACCGGCGAGACGAAGGTTTTCGTTGACCATAAGCTTATTACATCGAAGGACATCGGCAGTCAGAAGCTGCCCAAATGCCATTCGATCCTTGGGAGGATAGAGGAATCCCTATTGGCGTCGGTGTTGGGTGTCCCCCAGCTTCCACTCACCCCTTCGACATCGGCAAAAAAGAACTTATCCTTCCACCCTTTAACAGAGGTGGAAAGGTACAATTTAAGGATCCTAATGGGTCTAGGAGTAAAGGACCACCAATCTGACCGCTTGCGAAGGGTATAAAAACTGCGAAATAAGGAGATACTGCCTCTATGCCTTGCAGGTGACAGAGAACCAAAAAGCCAACGATAGTTTGGATCGAGTTAGGGACTAGTTGGAAAGGTGTTAAAGAATATCAGTCTAGAAGGTTAAGGATGAAAGGGTGGATGGGTAATCGAAGTCCTGCCTTAAAGAAGGCTCCGTACAAGGCAACTCTTCCAGGACGGGAAAAAGTTAGACGTAGGTTTGGTAGAAAACTATATTTGGCTCTTAGGTTTACTATGTCTTGAGCAGACATAGTGGAAGCAGTTCACTCGGGGGACTCCTTGATAGCGCTGGAAGGATCAGCAGCTGTCGGACGGCGCCGGGTGGAGGTCCGTCCGACGGTCGGACGACTCCTAGCTGCGGGGCGTCTGACCGACCGCCACTCCGACGAGGAGTGGTCAGAGGATCGGGTGGACCATTGGCTTGGTAAGGAAGTGGAAGGTTGAGAAGGAATGGGGGAACAACCCCCGGAATCAGAAATAGAACAGGAGGGCGAGGAAGCCATGGAAACTAACCTAGAAAGCTTGAACTAAGATCGAAGGAGCACGAGGAGAGGAACAGACACGGGAGGCGGACGGACGCTTGCAGACTCAGGGGAGGTGGCTGTAACGTAAGAGAAGGAGGGAATGGGAAGATAAGGATGATTTTTCTTTTTATAGCCCCATTTTAAATCATCCCGCGGCCGTCCAATCTGGCCATGTGTCTACCTTCAAATGGAGGCTGCTTCGGCGGCCTACCGGTGCGAAAAACACGAAAAGCATCACCAATAGAAAGATGGCGGTGGCCTTACCGCAATGATGATGCTCGCCTTTTTACGTCTCATTACTCGAGGAAAATCTTCCCCAATCCCAACAGCCTGAACGGACGAAATAATGGCGCGGAAGTTAGCCACCCAGTGGATATTAACACCCCTTTCGCTGGTGATTGTGCACTCACTCATCTCAGGGGAGGGGGGGTATCTGATACGGCTGACCATCTCCTCTGGGTGGTGTTATAACCTCCTGCGCAATTTTTGGAGATAATGATGTGACAGCTAATCCTAGAGATGGTGAAATTTTAGCTCCGGCCTTTGGCTCCGGCCTCCAACGACGGCTCCGGCCTTTGGCTCTGGCCTTTGGCTCCGGCCTCCAGTGACGGCTCTGGCCTTTGGCTCCAGCCTCCAGCGACGGCTCTGGCCTTTGGCTCCTGCTTCCAGCGACGGACCTTTGGCTTCGGCCTCCAGCAACGGCTTTGGCCTTTGGCTCTGGCCTCTAGCGATGGCTCCAGCCTTTGCCTCCGGCCTCCAGCGACGGCTCCGGCCTTTGGCTCCGGCCTCCAGCGACGACTCTGGCCTTTGGCTCCGGCCTTTGGCTCCAGCCTCCAGCGATGGTTTCGAACCCTGCCTTCGGCCCCGGATCTAACTGGTGCCTTACTCTCCTGCATACACTATGACCCACTTCAGGTAACAGATCCTGAGATTCGAGATCTGTTACCGTATATCTCGCTCACCAAAATCATGGGCAAGTACCAGCACGGCCAGCAGTTACCACCACAAGCGGCCCCCATCCAGCAATGGCTTATCCACTTGCCGTTCGAAGGAGCTTATCCTAACAAGGAAGATTCGATGGTTCAAAATAGAATGAAAAGAAAGGAACCTCCAAGACAGGTATAAAATGACCCAAGCTCAACTAAAAAAGGGGGGGGGGGGGGATCTCTCTCTCTAAAAAAAAAGATAGACACTACACTCCTGTTCAACAAGTTCACTAACTTGAGCGTCGGAGGATCCTTGCCGGGAATACTGGCCCGGGGACTTCTTGTAGGTTTCCATTGGAGGAAGACAACTTTTTTACCCCATTTGGAGGCCCACAATAGATCTCAGCACGCCCGGCGCTTATCACAGGTGACTTGTCCGCATCAGAATGCACTAACATAATTCTCATGAAACAAGCTCAAAATCATTAGGTTTTCACTGCTTCATTCCATCAACATTTGACCTCTTGGAAGCTCTTGCTTTCTTTCAACAGTTTTCTTTCCTATAATTAACATTAAGCAACCCACCAATCGCCCCTGAAAAAACCTTTCCACAATCTCTTTATCTCTGGTGTCTATCCTTTCACATGCTCTTTCTGCATCTTACTTCTCTTCCTTAGTGAAACATGTTGAACTTGGCTCCTTATTTTTTTTGTTCTCTAGAGAAGGATCTCCAAATAGCACTATAGAACATCAGGAATGATGGATGAAGTTCAACTTGATATCTTTTCATTGATATTTATCTCTATGAAAGGTTGTGAGTAGGCCAGTCTAAACAAATGAATGACAAACCCCAGGTCTAGTTCATGGTCAAATTAGATTAAAAGCTTGAATCAAAGCCCAATTTATCATGTTTAAGATTAACTTTGTTGATTTATCAAGTTTTTTGGTCAAATTGGGTCAAGAATAATTCAAATATAAATCTTCAAAAATTGGAGTGAATTGGTTACTTAATTATATATTAAACATAGTTATAAAAAAGAATAAACAAATAACATGAAGTCATTATCAACAATCTCATTCACAATCATTGATCACTTAGTTCAGATGGTATTAACTCACTTTTGAACTAGATAATGGGTTCAAGGAAATGTAGGGTAGGTTGGGATTTGGCTAGGTGGCAAGAGCCTCCTTTGTTTAAAAGAAATTAAAAATATCTCATCCATAAAAGTTTTAATTGAGGATTGCATATAAATTGTTTTATTGAATTGAAAGAGGTTTGTGGATACATAGCATGTAGTTTTGTATGCTTTAGGTTGGTTTAATAGACTAGTGATTCATATCCAACGTACATTTGAATTATTATTCTTTTCCTTCAAGTCTAATCCAATATAAATTCTTTTAGGATAGAAGGGGACAAATTTTAGGCTGGTTCCATAATAATTAGCTTGCAAACCAATGCATTGTTATAAAATGCTAGTCTCGAGTGTGATTTAGTTTTGGAGAGCCAAACATTAACCCAATTTTCCTTCTATGGGATCTAAAGAATATGTGCTGCTCTGTAGTATTTGAAGAGGAAGGTAGAATCTATAAAATGTTATTAGACAATCGAGAAGGTTTTCCTTCACCTACTGCCTTGAGCCATCCCATAAAATTTTTAGAATCAACTTCTATCTAAATATGACAACCCCAACAAACTGTCATACTTGCAACAATCCCTTCCCAAGCTGGGCCCTTCAAACATAATATGAGAATAGATCATGAAAAAGAGAATTTGACTAGCAGTGAGACCCCTTCCACCTCCATATCTAATACTTGCTTGTATTGAGGTGGCAATATGGTGCCATCGAAGTGATATTGATAAGTATAACTCTTAAGATAGTCTAATAGAAACAAAATATGGAGGAAGCATGCATTTGAAGACCAGCAAGTATAGCTTTTACTATATGTAGATGACCTCAGTTGGTTTGAGCTTGACTATGGTTATGTCATCGAATGTAAATATATTGATTAATCTAATATGTTGATGTTGGCCATGAAATTTTAAATTTCAAAATGTGGTTCAACAATTGTAATAGGCCCATTATATCTAAGTGGATATAAGCATCAAGCTAGATGTATTTGCATTCTAATTGTGCATAACAATAACATGGATATAATTTTACATAAAGTGTAGAGATTTTATTTGGAAGTCTAATATCAAATATTTAATTTAACACTTTCTTCTGCAAAACTAAATAGATTTAAAAACTTTTACTACTTTTATGCATTTAAATAAAGCTTTTGCTATGGTACTCTAAACCCTTTTTTTTCTTTTCTTTTCTAATAATTTTATATCACTGTTTTATTTCTTTTTAATGCAATAGATTAAGTGGCTAGTGCATGCAAATAAAAAAAGTGAATAGGATTTTACTGCGGGATGTGATCACAGGGAATACGAGGGATGAAAGAGAAGAGGGGTTTATGGCATTGCTTTTAAATAAGTAGGACTTCATGCAAGTTGTACACACTAAGATATTCTCTTTCTCTCTTCTATATCACTTTTTTTCCCATTATTCATCTCTTCCACCAGCCCTCAATCCTACAGGAAGCCAAATAGGCACTCCTGCCCTCTAAAAATAAAGAACTAAAGAAGCTCCAGTACAATCTTGCCTTCATCCATCAGAGCTTCTCTGAAGAAGGTTGAAGAGAGGACAATGTGTAAAGTCATGGAGGTATTTTTTGAAAACAAAAATTATTGGATAACCAGGATAACCAATTAATCTATCAAAGTACCATAAATAACCTTTAACAAATGTCCAAGATGACTTTTAAAATAATGGAGTACTATAGTAAACTCCTTTAAATAATTTAGTGATTCTTATTTCTTAAAATATGATGATTCACAATTGAATTCTGTAATTTGATTTGACATGTACATGCAAATATTCTAAATTCCTTATCACAAAAGAAATAGTTCATGCTTTAAATGCAAATTTCTATTTGAAAATAGACATGCTTTGGCCTAATCTATGTTTTATATGCTCTAGTTTTAGAATTCATTATTCTTCTTTAGTCTTGATTTTGTTTAGAATTTATATGTTACATGGTTGAAACTTTGAAATAGTAAGTATCATGGTGTTTGTTTAGACTAGAAATGTATTGACCATTAATTTAAAAATGTCTAGCTAGTTAAATAATGCCTTTTTGTTATTAGATATTGCTTCTTTTTCCAGGTAGAGGTGATATTCTGTCAAGTTATGGATGAAACCACTTGGTAAGAAATATTTGTGTCCTCATGATGACAAATAGAGCTGTTAATGGAGTACTTTGTTGCTGTAGTGTATTATTCTTTTATGCTTTACAAGATTACCAAAATAGTAGGGCTCAAGGACTTTGCAATGTTCTTTAAATGGGACATTCATCTAGTTAAGTACGAGCCAGCATGTCATGGCACATATCATGCTGGTGCCTTCTTGGCACATGGTGCTAGCATGGTTTGAATACTTTGTGTGATAATTTGCAATGCATGCTAAGCAAGCCAAACACTAGCATGCAATGGTTTGGCATGGTATGTGTTGTCCTTGGACCATGAGGCGCTGGCTGACCACATTGATCGGGTCCAGACCACCTGGGCTTTCTCTCTTTCGAACCCCTTATCTCTGCTTTCTCTCTTTACTTCACTTTCTCTTTCTAAAATTTCTCTCTGGTTCCTAAATATTTAGTAGTGACATCATTTTGATTAGGTTTAGTTAATCAGTGCTGGGATTGGTGGCTTACAGTTAGATTCTAAGAGATCTTGCTAGATCGTTACCATTGCTTAAGTGATAGTGATAAAATTCTAACCCTTTTATTATTATTAGATTAATATATTGTTGATTAATTAAAACAAGCATCAATCATTAAGTTTTATTAATTTAAAATTAATTTAGATGTATTAAATGTACCTACAATCTGAACTAATACCATTGATCAATAGTATCCCTACTGATTAATTCAAATATAATCTTCTACTTGATTATAATCTTTTATGTATATTTATATTCTATATTATTGCATAGTTGCTTATATTATTATAAATATATTTGTGTCTATATATTATCTTGTCTCATTGTATTTTAGTGCATGCAGGTATCACCTTTGTCAACATTGGAATCTTCATATGAGGCTATTAATGTAAAAAAGTTTGATGGTAATATTGCATGCCTTGTCATTTTTTTAGAAATTCATTGCTAAGCTTTTAATAGTATATTTTCATTGATGTCATATGTATATTCTAGTGGTGTTTACTGTGGATCCTCTATATCATCAAACATCTGCACAGTTTGATGACGATGGGGCCAAAGGTCTCCTACTGAATAACTTTGGAGTGTATGGTGGTTGTCATATACATTTTGATTTAGCTGAAGTATCAAAAATATGTATAACATTTAGAGCACAGACTAAAAATTCTGAACTAATTGACCTGCTATTAAATTTTTAACCACTGCAAGAGTACAATATTATACAATCATTCTTATTGGTTTACACGTGTGGCTAAAAATGTTTATTGGCCAATGTATGAGTTGATTAAACAAATTAGCCTTTACATAGTAGTAAATTCTGCATAATTCTATCTTTTCTATCTTATCTTTTCTTTCTGCTAATTTTTAATAATGCTGATGTACTTGGATAGGATTACAACAATTTTTCTTGATGTCCAAGACTGTTGCCTTCAGATTTTCTGGATGACATAGGATTATTGGCATTGAAGTATTGCAATATGAAGTATATGAAATAAGGGCTTAAGTAGGTTATGTTAGTCAAGCTCAGTTGACTAGGAATGATTGATGTAAGGTATACCGGTGATCTCATTTGATGTCTTTCTAATTGAATTGGAGTATTTATAGCTTCACGGTGATCTAAAGGATGACTACAGTCTGATATGCAAAAGAAGCATTTGAGATATTAGGAGCTGTTTGGTCAGTAATCAGAGTATTGTACATCATAACCATATCTGACATTTCTCTCGTATTTTATCAATATTGACAAACTTATTCTGAGTTTTCACTTCAAGCACAAATATTTTAAGATTTCATATGCATGTTTTGCCTCTGTTACCTATGGTATCTGACACTTTATTGTACCATGCAGCATTCGCTCCCATGAACATGTAAAATGGTTTTTACTCCAAGGATTCGAATTCCAAAAATCAGCCTTTTGATGCCCAAAAATTCTTTCAACAATCTTACAGAGACTAAATAATTGGCAATTACTGACCTACATGGATGAAGATTTTCATCGACCAGCTCTCCAGTGAGTGTAGACCAAATTGTTCTGGTGATGGGACGTTTGGATCTTTCTAGTTAAGTTGTGGTGCATCAAAGTGAAGAATATTGTCTAATTCACTACCTACAGAAGATACCTCTTGTGAGCCACCACCATACTGTTTATGATAAATTGAATGCTATTGAACAGAATATTTACTTTCTTTTGAGAGAGAGGATGTATTTTGTTCAGGTCACTTTTAATCAACTTGTCCAGTTTCAAGGGCATTTTCATTGTTCTCTTCTTTTCTATTCACTGCTAGGTCTCTTTACAAACATATGGTAGTTGTACATGAAACATTGATCATATTGAGCATGGTAAGAACATTGGTTTTGTTTGCTAGTCATTTACGGAATGTGTTGTAGCCAAAGCACGTCTTCTTAATGCCGGGTGAGGAAGGAGCTCCTGGTCTCACCTCCTCGCCAGAAAGCCTGCAAGAAAGTCCTCAGGGACCGGGGGGTTCCAGCGAGGACCCTCCAACAGTCAAGTTAGTGCCTTGAAAAACAGTTCTCAAAAGTTGTCCTCAGAAAAAACCTAACTCATCCTTTTTATACCTATTCCATAGTCCCCTTTTTGCATGTTTTCAGGAAGTGGTGGCCGTACAGGCAATAGTGGGCTACGTGACGGTTGCAAAAGACTAGCATGCTATGTGGCAGTTGTAGGAAAATAGTGGGCCACGTGGTGACCATGGAGAGCTAGCGGGCCACATGGAATGGAACCCCGGAGTTTTGAGGCCGAGAGGACCTCGGAGGTCGGAGGTCCAAGGCCGAGGGGACCCCAAAAGTCCGAGGCCGAAGGGACCCCGGAGGTCCGAGGCCGAGGGGACCTTGGAGGTCCGAGGTCGAGGGGACCCTGGAGGTCCGAGGCCGAGGGAAACTCCTTGTTAGCCTCTTATCTCGTTAGCTTTAACGGAGCTTGATCAGCCGTATTAGATGCCCCCTGCCCCTGAGGTGGTGTGGGTTCACTTTCCGCCCATCGAAAGGGGCGTGAACTCGATCGGAGGCTGATCCAGCCTAGCCACCAATGGCAACAGGAGCACGTGTCCACGGGGCACGAGGACTCATTAGTGCTAAAGGCCTGGGATGTTGTAGCATCGTCGCTCCTGCTGATCTGCACCGTTGGATGTGTGAGGATCCTTCTCAGAAAGGCAACGACCATCATCGCCATCATTAGAATGATGTTATCGATATCCTGCTATCAGCGCTGAGCGACTGCCGAGGCATCCCTCCCAACAGGAGGCATGCACGTGGCAGGCTGGCTTAGGCGGGATGACTCGAGGAAAGGTATAATAGGGGGAACTCTCTCAATCTATTGTCTTACTACTCCCAGAATCTTCTTCTCCCTGAGCTTCCCCTGTCTGGGTCCTGCTATCTTCTCCACCATTTTTCCTCCATTAGCCAGGTTAATCCTTCTTCAATGTCTTCTTCACCTTCTTGGTCCTCTTCTGCCCTCCCCGAGGGCTATTGTCCTCCCCTGCATATGTGGGCTTCTCCATCTCCCGCTCCCTCCTGGTCCTCTTCTCCTTCCTCTGAGGACTAGGTTCCTTTATCCCAGTGGCAGGTTATCAGTCAAGCCCCCACCAGGACCCATTCGGTCACCGCTGGGACCCGTAGAGCCTATTTAGAGTCTCCTGATAGGGTTATGTCCATCATGACCGGCCAGGAGATGGCCAGGATTAAAGCCATCTATAGGATCCCGAATAGCATTCGACTGTATGCCCCTACCCCTGATGACAGGGTAATCTCCTCCCGCCCCAGAAGGGTTGCCCTGTACGAGGCCTTTCTCAAGGCCGGCCTTGATTGCCCCTTCATCCTTTAATAGCTAACCTTCTCGACTTCTATTCCTTAACACCGTCGCAACTGGTTCCGAACTCCGTCCGAACCATTTGTTCTTTCTTTGTTCTATGCCGCCTTCACGGGATAGAACCCAAGGTGTCCCTCTTCCGTAGTTTTTATAACCTTCGTCAGCAATCAGGTTGGTGGGTATTCCAACCTCGTCCCACTTGATCCTTGAAGTTTTGCCTTCCTACCTCGGTCAAAGGGTGAAAGACCAAGTTCTTTTTTGCCGACCTCGGAGGGGGGAGGCCGAGTTGGGGGAACCCAAATGTAGGGCCGAAGCAAAACCATCTGGTAACTTCGAGGGACAAGGAGGCCTTCAGTATGTTGCAGATGGCCGATATTCCCTAATGTAACCAGTTGCTGATGGAGGATAACCTCCAGTTTGCGGGCCTCCTCCCGAGCAGCGGTGAGCAGCCTTGAACACTCTTCCTCTCATTTCCCTCCTTCCATTTCTCTTCCCTTTCCTCTCTTCTTCTTCTTTTTTTTAAACCAACTTTGACTTGTGCAGCTATGAAGCTACCAGATCGCATGGTGAGGAGGGTCACAGTCAAGAAGAAAAAGAAGGCTATCAATAACGCTGAGCCATCGAGGAAGAGGCCCTAGTCTCCAAGCCCTTCCCGATCTCTGACTCGCTCTTCAACCCCGACCCCATTGATCCGTCGACCCTAAGGGCATCAGGAATCACCTCAGGGAAATCAAGAGCAGGTCCCCCCCATCGATCTCACTGCTGACATGCCTCCTGAAGGGCCTCAGACCCATAACACCCCCCAGACTGAGGAGCCAGCCTTTCTGGATTGAGGTTGTCCTGTCCCGATGCCGAGCTGACCCCAGAGGGAGTTTCACCTGGGGCCCGGGCTGAGCGAGACCAGGCGCCAGCAGGTCTGCAGGCCAAGGAGGAGAGGTCGGCCTTTGATGCGGCCCCAGGAGCATCTCAACAGGATGGGGTCAATAGAGAGGGCAAGCCCGAGGCCTTCCCCTCCAGACCGTCACCGATGGGCCAGGGGCTGGAGGCCGAGCAATTGGTATCTCAAATCTGTCGCCCCGAGTATCAAAGAGAGCTCCACCATCGAGGGGCCGCATCACTCCTCCAGGATGCCTTCTCGGCCCAAATATGGATAAGTGTTGTAGTTATTTCTTTACGCATTGTTCTTGCTCCTTTCTAACTGCTTGCTGACAATGGCCTTTTAATGCAGATGGCAAACTCCCTCGTAGCATTGAGGGACATGCTTAATCGGACCGAGGAAGCTCTCTGCTAGTCCCAACAGGAGGCCACCGAGATGCAGGCCCAGGCAAAGAGAGCCGAGGGGGCCCTGGTAGTAGCCTTAGTTGAGCGGGCCGAGGAGCTCGACGGGGTCAAATGCTAGGCCAAGGCCGAGCTCGAGCATCTGAGGAGATGCCTAGGGGTCGCCGAGGCAACCATCGGAGCTCAAGACCTACACATCTAGTCTCTCGGCATCGAGGTGGAGGCAGTAGGGAAGCGGGCTTCCAACACCGAGGAGATCGCCCGGGAATCCGTTGCCCGGGCGGCAAAATTGGAGGAAGCCATCCAAAGGGCATAAGAGCAGGTTAGGGCTGTCGAGGAGAGGGCCGCGGCAGCCGAGAAGAAAGTGGTTGTGGCCGAAGGGAAGGCTGCTGCCAGTGAGAAGGCTGCAAGGGCAGTAGACAAGTTCCGGAAGAGCTTTGCCTTTGCTGAGGAATTGGCCGAAGCTTCCTTCGGTGCCTATCTCCTCGGCTTTAAGGACAGCAAGGAGAAGGTCGGCCGAGTCCATGGCCTCTCGAGCCTCGATGATCTCGAGCCGGACGAGATGTCGGAGGAGTCATCGGCATCTCTAGGGCCGACCAACGAGGGGCCGGCCGGCGAGGGGCCATCCGAGGCCTGAGCATACATATTCTCCTTCTCTTATATTGTTCTTTCATTTTTCTTTTTTTTATCTCTGTACTGAAGTCCGACTGAGGTCAGCATTTTGTACCCCTTTTCGAAAGAGCAATGAAAAGTGGTGATTTTGATGAAGTGTTAGATATAGTGTCATTTAGTGCATGTTTAATTCCACTGAAACATTGCCTTTGCAAGATCGAGTGAGCTAGAAACGAACTCGTCCTAGAATTGAAGTAGCAACTCAAGGCCAGTGTAGGGGCGGAACCTTGGGGTCAGGTAATCAAGCTTTGAAGGCCTGATCGGGCGCAACCTCGAACACCGATAACAATTCAAGCTGAGCTTGGGTGGTAGCCCAGTGGTCGGGGTTCCTCCCTGCCATCAAGCTGGGCACGCCAAGGCAAACTCGAGCCTGAAGATCGATGGTACTTCAATTTTAAGGTGCCAAGCCAAGCTCGGGCTTGAGGACCGATGGTACATCAATCCTGAGGTGCCAAGCCAAGCTCGGGCTTGACGTGCCGAGCCGAGCTTGAGCTTGAGTGCCGATGGTACATCGGGCTTGAGGTGCCAAGTCAAGCTCGGGCTTGAGTGCCAATGGTACATCAGGCTTGATGTGCCGAGCCAACCTCAGGCTTGAGTGCTGATGGTACATCGAGCTTGAGTGCTGATGGTACATCGGGCTTGAGGTAGAAAGTCAAGTCACTCAAACACTTTTCATTAGAGAAACATAAGACATACAAACTTCTTTGCTTTAACAAGGAGAGAACAAGGCATTCAAACCTAAGATCATCCAATCATGTACATCATTGGTAGTATCGACAGAGGTTGTTCGCGTTCCAAGTGCAAGGAAGGGGCTTCTCGTCTAGGCTTTCGATTCGATACGCTCCCCGATGAAGGGCCTTAGTGACTCGGTATGGGCCTTCCAATTTGGAGATAGCTTGCCTCCCTCCGTTGGTTTTGATACCTCAGCTCTCCTGAGGACCAAATCTCCTGGCAAGAAGGCTTTAGAGTGGACGCGTGCATTGTAGTATATGGCGGCCCTCTAGCGATAAACTGCCATCCTATGGCATGCTAGCTCGCGCGCTTCTTCGACCAGATCTAAGTTTGCTTGCAGTCGAGTCGGGTTGTCGTCTTCATCGTACGACTCCACCTGCGGGCTCGGGAGGCCGATCTCCACTGGGATAATAGCCTCAGAGCCAAATACGAGACTGAAGGGGGTCTCCCCGGTGGGGATACGTGGCATGGTGTGGTAGGCCCATAGCATATTGGGAGGCTCCTCCACCCATCTTCCTTTGAGGTCATCCAACCGTGTCCTTAGCCCTTGAAGGATGGTGCGATTGGTCACCTCAGCCATTCCGTTGGTTTAGGAATGGCCAACTGAAGTGAACCGCTGGTGAATGCCTATCTCGGCATAAAACTCTCTGAAAGGGGCATTGCTGAACTGCCAGTCATTATCAGTGATGAGGGTGTGAGGTAACCCGAAGCGGTAGATGATGGACTTTCAAAAGAAGGTACTGACCTTATGCTCGGTGATCTTTGCTAGTGCCTTGGCCTCTACCCACTTGGTAAAGTGGTCGATGGCAACGAGCAAAAATTTTTGCTGGGCAGAAGCCGGGGGAAACGGTCCTAGTATGTCCATCCTCCATTGAGCAAAGGGTCACGGAGCCAACAAGGGATTCAGCGGGGTAGTCGGCCGCCATTGGACATGAGCGTGCCACTGGCAACTATTGCATCTCCGCACCAACTCGGTCGCATCCTCCCTCATAGTGGGCCAATAATATCCTTGTCGCAGGGCTTTGTAGGCCAGTGTTCTGCCCCCCAAGTGATTCCCGTAGATACCCTCGTGGATCTCACACAGGATGTAGTCAGCATCTGCCGAAGTGGCGAACCGGAGGAGTGGGTAGGAGAAGGACCTCCGATACAGGTGCCCATCTAACATCAAGAACTTGGGGGCTCGTCTCTTAAGTAGCTTGGCTTCTACGGGTTTATCAGGGAGAGTGACGTCGGTGAGATATCGGACGTACGCCTCCATCCACGAAGGTTCTTGGTCGATCGATAGGGTCTCCTCGGTAGCGTTGATGCTCGAAGCTTCCAGATGCTCCACGTACGTTCTCCCCAGGGCCCCATCGGTTGAAGTAGCCAATCGGGACACAGTGTCGGCTCTGGCGTTCTCACCCCTGGGGATATAACTGACACTGAAGTGAGTAAAGGATGGGGACTGTGATTGGACCTTACCCAAATAGCGAGACATAGTCGGATCCCGAACCTCATATTCCCCAATGACCTATCCGAAAATGAGCTGGGAGTCGGTGAAAGCTCGAAGGTGCCTCACTCCGAGCTCCTTGGCTAGTCACATGCCAGCCAGCAAGGCTTCGTACTCCGCTTGATTGTTGGTTGCGGGAAAAAAGGAACCATAGGGCATACTCCACAGTTTCCCCCTCTAGGCTAGCTAGGATGAGGCCGGATCCACTTCCCTAAGAATTTGAAGCACCGTCGACGTGGAGGACCCAGTCCTGCCCCTCGCCCTCGGCCATCACATTTGGAGGGGCCGAGTGGAGCTCGTCGGGTGATTCCTCAATCTAGGTGCACTCAACCAGGAAGTCTGCAAGGACTTGGGACTTCATGGCCGACCTCGGCCGAAAAGATAGATCGAATTCTTCCAACTTGATTGCCCATTTTGCCAGCCGTCCCGAGGTGTCAGGCCTGGATAGAATTGTTCTGAATGGCTGGTCCATGAGCACCACTACCGGTGGGCTTGGAAGTAGGCCTAAGGTGCTGAGCAGATACAATTAGCACAAAAATGATCTTTTTGGTGCGGGTGTACCTGGTCTTTGCATCATGAAACACCTTGATGATGTAGTAGATGGGCCTCTGAGTCCCGTCGGTGTCGGAGCGGACGAGCACAGAGCTCACGGCCTCAGCCGAGGCTGCGAGATAGAGGAAGAGCTCTGCTCCATTCCTTGGCTTGGACAGCAACGGTGGGGTGGACAAGAATTCCTCAGCCCCTCGAATGCTCTCTAACACTCTTCAGTCCATTCAAGCCATTGACCTTGCGCAGGGCCTTGAAGAAGGATAGATACCTTTCCGCGGACTTTGACAGAAGCAGCTTAAAGCTGCTACTCACCCTGTTAGACGCTGAATTTCTTTTTTATTAGCCAAGGGCTTCATATCAAGGAGGGCTTGAATCTTGTTCGGTTCGCCTCTATTCCCACTGAGTCACCATGAAGCTAAGAAATTTACCGGTCGTGACTTCGAAGGTACACTTTTGTGGATTTAGCTTCATCTGACAATGGCGGAGGTTGTCAAAGGTCTCTGCTAGGTCGACAATGTGATCGTCGGTATCGACACTTTTAGTTAGCATATCATCCACGTAAACCTTCATATTGCATCCGATCTGATTTTCGAAGACCCTGTTCATCAGCCTTTGATATGTTGTCCCCACATTCTTTAGCCCGAACGACATCACTCTGTAGCTATAGATGCCCTTCTTGGTCATGAAGGAGGTGGCCTCCTCATCCACCAGGTCCATCTTAATCTGATTGTATCCCGAGAAGGCATCCATAAAGCTGAGGATCCCATGGCCCGACATAGCATCCACAAACTAGTCAATCCTGGGCAGTGGGAAACATCCTTGGGGCATGCCTTGTTGAGATCAGTGAAATCAACACACATTCTCTAGTTTCCATTGTCCTTGTGGACCATCACAATGTTGGCTAGCCAATCTGGGTAATGTACTTCCTGGATATGCCCGGTGGCCAGCAGCTTGCGGACCTTGTTGGCCCAGATGGCAACCTAAGAGGGGGGGTGAATTGGGTTCTTTAAAAAATTTAACTCTTTAAAACTATGTGCTGTGAAACAAATGAGATTGAGTGCAAGATAATGCAAAGCACAAATGAAGAGATAGAGAAAGATAGAAAGTCAAGGCATGACAAACACAATGCTTTTATAGTGGTTCGGTGTATCTAACACCTACGTCCACTCCCAAGTATCACTTGGGTCCACACTATAATCCACTTGATTACAGTCGAGTTGTTTTACAATCTCACAACTCAAAACTTGTTGTTTCCCTCAAGATCACAACGAACCCAGCTGGTTTTCGGGCTCACTAGCACACAACCCAACCACAAGCTATCCTTAGCTTGTACTAAGGTATACTACCTCCACTAATTCAATCCCCTGATGAACTAGCAAACAATAATGAAAAATAGAGTTTTGAATACACAGCAGCTCCTTAAATGAGCAAATAAACAATAAAATAAATAAGGATAAGAAAAGCCTATTTAAAGCTCTTTGAATGTATGCTTTTCTTCTTTTCCTCTTCTCCTTTGAAAGATTGAATCAGGGCCTCAGCTCAGATTCTTCACTGAAATTTGCAGTTGAGAAGTTGAGGATTTGGGGCTTTTGCTTTCTTTCTTCTAATGATGGAAATCTCCTTGATTTGAACTTGAGAAACTTGTGGATTTCTCTTTGAGCTTTGTGGGGTTGATGGATTTGAGCTTTGAATCTCCTCTTTGATTTCTTCCTCAAGATTTCAGATTTTTCAGTCTTTTTTTTTCTCTTTCTTTCAAATGGATGGTTCCCCCCTTTTTATATATCTCTTAATCCAAGTTTAGGTAGGAAATATAGCCGTTGTGAGATGCTTGGATCTTTCTACACACAAAGAGAAATAGCCGTTAGAGGTTAGGTAAAAAGAAATCTTACCATTGGAGTCCGTTCTGACAAATGAAAATCCATTCCTGATAGGTTGGAGTCGGCTCCAACTTTTCAGTGTCGGCTCCAAATCGGGTATCCAAAAATAGCAAATAAAAAGTTGTTAAGGAGTCGGCTCTAAGAAAGTTAAGTGTCGCTCTTTCAGGAGTCGGCTCCGCAATCCAAAAGTGTCGCTCCAGAAATGTTCATAAAAACGCTCTCTATTCTCAGGTTAGAGTCGGCTCCAGAAACTCAGGTGTCAACTCCTGAACTCTCAGGTGTCGGCTCCCGAATTCTAGGTGTCAGCTCTGGAAACTGAAACAAAATACACTTCTCTGTATCTCAACTCCAAGCTCTAAACTTTAAAAAATTCTTTTAAAATTTTGATTCAAAACTTATTTCTTTATTCCTTTTGATTGATCAAACATTTTTAATCATGAAACACTTATTAAATCTATCAGAAACATAGTGAATATACTCATGTCTTTTATTAATCATCAAAATCAATAATTGGGTCAACAATCTCCCCTTTTTGATGATTATAAAAATTGAGTATATGCATGATTTAAACAATAAGATTTTCAAATCAAATTTTTAAATATTTAGTTCTCATAGGTAAGCTCCCCTGAACGAAGTAGCTCCCCCTATGATACTCAATTTAACATCTATTCTTCCCTTTTAACACTAAACTTTTAATGTTTGATACCAATTAAACAATCATATCAAATTGTATCAAATTAAGTTAGCTAAGCTTCTTCCTTTCAATGCACATATGTCAATTACTTCTCCCTATATGCAATAATTAAATACCAATTAATTAAGCTTTTTGTTCCAATGCATATACAAATACTAAATACTTCTCCCTTTATAACTTTCAATGCATATACGACTATCAAATACTCAATTACTTCTCCCCTTTTTTGTAATCAACAAAAAGGTTAAGAAGTTTCAAATTAAATGACAAAATTAAGAGATGCTTCAAAGATCAAATGATATTCATTAAGTAAAAAACAATTCATTACACACTTCACAAAGTTAAGCATTACATCATATTACAAAAAGAAACTTCATTATAAAAATTTCGAACTAAAATAAACATCATCTTTTAATAACATCAAAGGAACTTCATTACAATATAATCAAAAATTAGCTCTAAGAAGTCTTTGCAATTCTTCTAATATTTTTCCCATTCCTTCACTTTGAGTTTGAACAAATGCCTTTAGTCTTCTATCAACAAATGCACATGTAGTCAGAATTTTGTCTTGAAGCTCTGCATTGCATTTGGAATAAGTCTTCGAATCTCCTCCAATATCTTTAAGTTCTTCAAAAATATTCTTGAGATCATTCTTCAAAGATTCTGGAGGCTCCAAGTGTGGATTCAATTTTGCTTACTCTTTCATCCAAAGAATAATACATTTCTCTTAAATTCATCAAACTATTATCAATTTTGTTTTCATTTCTTCCTTGTGAGTAGCAAATAGACTTTTAAGTTGTTCTAACTGAATATCAGAAAAACCAATGGATGACATAGGCAGTGGTACATGTGTAGGAGCTGGAGTAGGTGCCGTGGTGGTGATGATCTGCTAGGCTCCGGTGATGGATGCCTCACTGATGGACCTGCCTCATGGTGCAGTGGCCCTAATGTCAGCTGCTCTCTCATCCAGATGACCTTTTCTTTCCATCTACCATCCACTTTCACAAACCCCATTCTGTGCACAGTAGCCAAGCTGTAATAATCAGTGTGCCTTAGGTTTTTGATGGCTCATTCTCAGAAATAACAACTCCTTGACTTCTAAATGCCATGGTTAGGACCATCCCATAAGGCAATGAAGATCTCCTCTTGCCCCCGGCCTCAGCCATATACCATATCATCATTCCTGCTAGATTGATTGGCTGACCCATCAAAATACTATCCATAATCACTATGTCTCGCTCTGAGACATACTCAAAACGACCAGTCTTGGGAAATAGGATCCTACCACAAATGTTATGTAACAGTCTAAGCTCAAGAGGCAATTGATTTGCTTAACTTCCTCAAACTCAGTTACTTCCCTTCCTAGCATCCTTGATAAAGCATCTGATCTCTCACTGTGAATGCTTGCAGTAAGCCCAGTGACAGGAATCCCTAAAAGATTTCCTAAAATTTCAAATGTGAGATGAATTCTTTTCCCTCTTACTGAACTAACTATTTCACCATCTCCCCTTGATAAATTAAGTAAAATTCCTTAACTAGGGCCGGATATGTGGGAACGTCCAAAGAACAACCTTATCCCAACCGAGCTCTTGATTTGTCTACCAATTGCAAAACCCTCGGCTTCAAAGAAATCAAAATCTACCTTCCTTCCCATGGTTATGACTCGCCCAGCTAGGGTATCTACTTGTGGAGAGGAGGGGCTAGGATTGTTAGAGTGAGTTGAAGAAGAATCATCGCTCGGAGTAGGTTCACGATAGGACGCAGCCGTATGCTTCCTTGTAGCTACGGAGCATCAAAGACCGATCCCCTACGCTTAGGTGCCATAGGAATCTTAGGGAATGGTTGATTTGAGGAATATTTGGTTTTGGAAGGTTTGGAGAGGTTTTGAGAGGGTTGGAGAAGATAGGGATGAGAAGGTGTCGACTCTGCCCTAATATAATCAATTTGGGGCCACCAGGTGTCGACTCCCGCAAAGTCGGGTGTCGACTCCAAGTCGCTAACACTGTTAGCGCCCGAGCTGGAGTCGGCTCGTTTAAGCGGTGTCGGCTCCAAGGTCAGAGACCGAGCGACACAGACAAGGTGTCGACTCCATAAATTAAGGTGTCGACTCCACTGACAGTTTCAGAGAAAAATAAGTGAGTTTCAAACAACCGAAACTTGTCAAAATAAAATCAATAAATTTTTGAAAAAATCTTGGAATGTGGAGAATCAAATTGCTCAAATGTCTAGATAAATTGTCCTTAAAATCAGAGAAATCTCAAGAAATTGATTGAATTCTAGATAATCATTCCTTAGGGTTTCAAAATCATTCCAAAGGATCACAAATCCCTAATTCTCCTCTAAGATAACAAAATCTCTCTTCACTCAAAGGTTTTGTAAATATGTCAGCTAATGTTCTTCAGTACTAACATAATCAAGGCAAATTTCATTGTTAGCTACATGTTCTCTTATAAAATGATATCTAATTTCAATGTGCTTAGTTCTTGAATGTTGTATTGGATTCTTAGTTAAATTGATTGCACTTGTATTATCACATCTAATAGGAGTTTTATCAAGTGTTATACCATAATCTTTAAGTTGTCGCTTAATCCAAAGGATTTGAGCACAGCAACTTCCAGCTGCAACATATTCTGCTTCAGCAGTAGATAATGCAACCGAATTTTGCTTTTTGCTAAACCAAGAGATTAAGTTACTTCCTAAAAATTGACATGCACCACTTGTGCTTTTTCTATCTAGTTTACATCCAGCATAATCAGAGTCAGAATAAGCAATTAAATTCAGTGTTGAATCTCTAGAATACCATAATCCTACATTTTTTGTTCCACTTAGATATCTTAGTATTCTTTTTACAGCAATTAAGTGAGATTCTTTAGGTTCTGATTGAAATCTAGCACATAAACAAACAGCAAACATGATATCAGGTCTACTT
Source organism: Calamus simplicifolius (assembly GCA_900491605.1). Taxonomy (NCBI): domain Eukaryota; kingdom Viridiplantae; phylum Streptophyta; class Magnoliopsida; order Arecales; family Arecaceae; genus Calamus; species Calamus simplicifolius. Next base: position 1,111,279 of record UESW01004108.1, on the reverse strand, counting down.
GCAGTTAAGTAAAGTAGAGATCCGATCATACCTCTATAGTATTTTGATCAACTTTCTTACCGTCTTCATCTTTATCCAATTTGCATGAAGGACTCATAGGTGTTCCAAGGGGTTTGATTGATTCCATTCCAAACTTCTTGAGAATTTTCTTTGTGTACTTTGTTTGGTTGATGAAAATCCCTTCTTTGCTTTGCTTGATTTGAAGTCCTAGGAAGAAGTTGAGTTCTCCCATCATGCTCATCTCGAATTCACCCTGCATTAGCTTAGCAAATTCTTGACACAAAAGATTGTTAGTAGCACCGAATACAATATCATCACATATATTTGTACTACTAATAAGTCTTTCTTTTCTTTTCAAAAATAGGGTTTTGTCTACATTTCCTCTAGAAAAACCATTTTCAATTAAAAATTTACTTAACTTATCATACTAAGCTCTAGGTGCTTGTTTTAAACCATATAGTGCTTTGTGTAATTTAAAAACATGATTTGAAAATTCATGATCTTCAAAACCAGGTGGTTGTTCCACAAAAACTTTCTCATTTATAAAACCATTTAAAAATATTTTAACATCCATTTGAAATAAATTGATGTTCATATGACATGCAAATGCAAGTAGTAATCTAATTGCCTCTAATCTAGCTACAGGTGCAAAAGTTTCATCAAAATCAATACCTTCTTCTTGATTATATCCTTTTGCAACTAATCTAGCTTTATTTCTATTACTATGCCATTTTCATCCAATTTATTCCTAAATACCCATTTAGATCCTATAACTGAATGACCTTTAGGTCTATCAACTAAGGACCATACATTATTCCTAGTAAATTGATTTAATTCTTCTTGCATAGCTAGCATCCAATTACTATCTTTTTCAGCTTCTTCAATAGTTTTAGGTTCAATTTGAGATACAAATGCAAGATGATTATTGATATTCCTCATAGATGATCTAGTTCTTACTCCTTGAGATGGATCACCTATAATCAATTCCTTTGGATGACCATAGGCATATCTCCAATCTCTAGGAAGATCTACCTCATTATGATTAGTATCAATAACATCAACCCTAGGTGAATCATCATCTTTAGCTTCTTGTTCATGATCTGAAGATACATCTATATTTAATTTTTCAATATCTCTTTCTAGTATATTTGTATCTTCCTCATCATCAATCTTTTCTGAACTTGATGCTAAAGACTCATCAAAAACTACATGAATATTCTTCTACAATTAAGGATTTTTTGTTAAATACTCTATAGGCTTTACTAGTTGTTGAATATCCTAAGAATATGCCTTCATCAGATTTTGCATCAAATTTTTAAGATTATCTTTTCCATTATTATGAATAAAACATTTACATCCAAATGCATGAAAATAACTAATGTTTGGTTTCCTATTATTCCATAATTCATAGGAGTTTTCTTGAGAATTGGCCTAATTAGGGCTCTGTTAAGGATGTAACATGCTGTGTTTATAGCTTCCGCCCAAAAGTATTTTGGTAGGTTGCTTTCACATAGCATGGTACGGGCCATGTCTTCTAAAGTTCTATTCTTTCTTTCTACAACTCATTTTGCTGTGGTGTTCTAGGTGCAGAAAAATTATGGTGAATGCCATGTTCAATGCAGAAATTTTCAAATAAATGATTTTCAAATTCTGTGCCATGATCACTTCTAAGAGACACTATGGTAGTTTTTTCTCATTTGTGACTTTCTTGAAGAATTTCAGAAATATTGAGAAAGTCTCATCCTTGTGAGCCAAAAATAATACCCAAGTGAATCTAGAATAATCATCTACTATCACAAGGCCATATTTCTTTCCTCCTAGACTTGTGGTTCTAGTAGGTCCAAAAAGGTCCATGTGAAGTAGCTCTAGTGGCCTAGAAGTGGAAACAACATTTTTAGATTTGAAAGAGTTTCTAGTTTGTTTTCCAAATTGACATGCATCACAAATTTGGTTATTTTCAAAATCTAACTTTGGAAGTCCTTTAACTAAGTCCATTCTAATCAATTTTGAAATCAAGTGTGTGCTTGCATGACCTAATCTACGATGCCATAGCTACCCAATCTTATTTACATTAGCATTATCAGCAACTAAGCAATGATTACTAGTAGATAAATTGTCCAAATCAATTAAGTACACATTGCCATTTCTATATCCAGTAAATATAATGCTATTATTAATAGGATTAGAAACGGTGCAGATAGAAGCTTCAAATGAAACTTTGAAACCTTTATCGCACAATTGACTAATACTAATTAAGTTATGTTTTAAACCATCTACATAAATAACATTTTCAATAAAAGTAGAGGGAGTTATCTGAATTTTACCAAATCCCATAATTGGCCTTTACCATTGTCTCCAAATGTAACAACTCTCCTTTTTATCCTCAAGGGTGATGAATTGCTCCTTGTCACCCGTCATGTACCTTGAGCAGCCACTATCAAGATACCACTTTCGTTTTGATCTTTTGGCCGCAAGACACTCCTGCAAAGTGATCAAACTTTCTGTTTAGGTACCCAAGCTTTCTTGGGTCCTTCATGGTTAGTAGCAATAAAGATTGTTCCTTTCGGAACCCATATTTTCTTTCCTTTAATACTTAAATTTGTTAATTTTTCTAAAATTGCATTCATAGGCTTTATGTCCTTTCTTGTTACAACAATAACATGAAACATCATTTTTATTCTGTTCTTTTTAAAGAAAATTTTAACATACTTTTGTTTCTTGTTAGGCCTATAACCTAATCCAGCTTTATCAAAACTCAATAACAAATTAAGTTTTTCATAGCTATATGTAAATTTATCAACTATATTTTTATATTTATCAACTTCTTTCTTAAACTAACATTTTCATTAGAAATTGATTCTTTATCTTTTAACAAATTCTCATTTTCAGATTTCAATTCTTCAACTTCATGAGTTAGTTTATCCTTTTCTTTGACAAATTTAAATTATCATTTTTCAAAAATTTGCTTTTCTTTTTCAGAATTTTAAAATCACTAACTAATTCATTAAATGCATCAAACAATTCATCAACGGTAAAGTCATGAGTTTTGGTACATACCTCATCGTCTTCTTTTGCCATAAAGCAAATGTTTGCAACTTCCTTTTATTCTTCCTCGGATGAGGATTCTTCGCTGTCGCTCCATGTTGCAACGTATGCCTTTTTCTTTTTCTTGTATCCCTTTTTCAATTAAGGACAATCATATCTAAAGTGCCCCAATTTCTTACATTCATAGCATATGGGGGGTCTTTCTCTTTATCCTTGTCCTTTTCTTTTTCTTTTTCACCTTCCACCTTTGTTCCAAATTTTTCTTGTAGAAGGGTCTCCTTCTTTGCATAAATCTTTTGAATTTCTTAGCAAGAAGTGCAGTCTCCTCCTCATCATCATCTTCCTCGTCACTGCTGCTCTTCTCAATTTCTGCAGCTTTGAGAGCAATTATTTTCTTCTTCTTGACGTCTTCCTCTATATGTTGTTTCATGATCAACTCATGAGTCATTAGTGATCCGAGTAGCTCCTCCAAAGGTAAGGTGTTGAGGTCCTTAGCTTCTTGGATTGCAGTCACCTTTGCTTCCCATGTCCTTGGAAGAGACCTAAGAATTTTACACACCAATTCAGAGTTAGTATAGGTCTTGCCAAGACTCTTTAAACCATTCATAATATCAGTAAATCTTGTATACATGCAGGTTATAGATTCAGTTTGTACCATGCTAAATAATTCATACTTATGAACAAGAATATTAATCTTAGATTCTTTGACTTGATTAGTACCCTCATGGGTAACTTTTAGTCTATCCCAAATTTTTTTTTTGTAGAAATACATGTAGAAATTCTATTAAACTCATTAGCATCTAAAGCACAATATAAAATATTCATGGCCTTAGCATTGAGCTAAGCCATTTTCCTATCGTTCTCATTCCAATCCCTTTCGGGTTTAGGAACTATTGAACCATCTACTATGTGTGTGGGTGTGCTAGGTCCATTAGTGATTACACTCCAAAGCTCATAATCTAAAGCTTGAATAAAAATTCTCATTCTAGCTTTCCAATAAGAATAATTAGAACCATTAAATAAAGGAGGTCTATTGGTAGAATGACCTTCAGCAAATGAAGATCCAGCTTGCGCTTCCATTTGGATCTTTAACTCTTGATCGTTGGATCAAACAAGAAATGAGCTCAAGCTCTGATACCAATTGTTGGCCCAGATGGCAACCCAAGAGGGGGAGGAGGGCGAATTGGGTTCTTTAAAAATTTAACTCTTTAAAACTATGTGCTGTGAAACAAATGAGATTGAGTGCAAGATAAATGCAAAGCACAAATAAGAGATAGAGAAAGATAGAAAGTCAAGGCATGGCAAACATAATGCTTTTATAGTGGTTTGGTGTATCTAACACCTACGTCCACTCCAAGTATCACTTGGGTCCACACTATAATCCACTTGATTACATTCGAGTTGTTTTACAAGCTCACAACTCAAAACTTGTTATTTTCCTCAGGATCACAATGAACCCAGCTGGTTTTCTGGGCTCACCAGCACACAACCCAACTACAAGCTATCCTTAGCTTGTATGGAGGTATACTACCTCCACTAATTCAATCCCCCAATTGAACTAGCAAACAATAATGAAAAATAAAGTTTTGAATATACATCAGCTCCTTAAATGAGCAAATAAATAATAAAATAAACAAGGATAAGAAAGCCTGTTTTAAGCTCTTTGAATGTATGCTTTTCTTCTTTTCTTCTTTTCCTCTTCTCCTTTGAAAGTTTGAATCAGGGCCTCAGCTTAGATTCTTCACTGAAATTTACAGTTGAAAAGTTGAGGATTTGGGGCTTTTGATTTTTTTCTTCTAATGATGGAAATCTCCTTGATTTGAACTTGAGAAGCTTGTGGATTTCTCTTTGAGCTTTGTGGGGTTGATGGATTTGAGATTTGAATCTCTCCTCTTTGATTTCTTCCTCAAGATTTTTCAAATTTTTTCAGTCTATTTTTTTCTCTTTTCTTTCAAACGGATGATTCCCCCTTTTTATATCTTAATCCAAGTTTAGGTGAGAAATATAGCCGTTGTGAGATGCTTGGATCTTTCTACACACAAAGAAAATAGCCATTAGAGGTTAGGTAAAAGAAATCTTACCGTTGGAATCTGTTCTGATAAATAAAAATCTGTTCCTGATAGGTTGGAGTCGGCTCCAACTTTTCAGGCGTCGGCTCCAAATCGGGTATCCAAAAATAGCAAATAAAAAGTTGTTGAGGAGTCGGCTCTGAGAAAGTTAAGTGTCAGCTCATCGCTTTCGGGAGTCGGCTCTGCAATTCAAAAGTGTCGGCTCTAGAAATGTTCATAAAAACATGCTCTCTGTTCTTAGGTTAGAGTCAGCTCCAGAAACTTAGGTGTCAACTCCCGAACTCTCAGGTGTCAGCTCCCGAATTCTAGGTGTCGGCTCCGAAAACTGAAATAGAATACACTTCTATGTATCTCAGGTTGGAGTCGACTCTGAAAGTCTGGGTGTTGACTCCAGACCGTGCCAAAATTCTAGAAATATTCTGATATGCTTTGGGGTCGGCTCCTGACTATTTGGGTGTCGACTCCAAGCTCTAAACTTTAAAAAATTATTTTAAAATTTTGATTTAAACTTATTTCTTTATTCCTTTTGATTGATCAAATATTTTTAATCCCTGAAACACTTATTAAATCTATCAGAAACATAGTGAATATACTCATGTCTTTTATTAATCATCAAAATCAATAATTGGGTCAACAGACCTCCTCGTGGACAGCCCTCTGCTGCTCGGGAGCAAAGCTTCTTTTCTTCTGTCGGACCAGCCGACACTGCGAATTGAGGTTGAGCTTGTGGGTAATTACATCAGGAGGAATGCCTAGCATATCTGAGGTTGACCAGGCAAAGACATCCGAGTTATCCTGAAGGAAGGTGAGGAGCCGGGCCCTCGCTTCATCGGACAGCAGCGATCCAACCCGGACAGTCTTCGCCGGGTCCTCCCCTAAGGGGAAAGTCAATAAGTGCTTGGCTAGTTCCCTCCTCCATTCTGAATCTCTGGGATCCACCAACTCAGTTGTTGGTGAGGTCGGTACTTCTCGAGGGCTAGGTGTCATATGGTAGCAGAGGGATAAGAGGTTCCTCTCCCCATGCATCTCCCCTACTCCTTTGTTGGTTGGAAACCTCACAATCAACCTCTTGGTGGAGATGATGATGTCCAGCAAGTTTAACCCGGGCCTACCCAGTATGGCATTGTAAGCTAGAGGGACCCGCGCAACAAGGAACCTCACCATGACCGTTTTCTGGCAGGGTGCCATCCCAGCTGTGACACCGGGAGGGTAATTTCCCCCTCTACCTTTACAACATCCCCAGTGAAACCCATGAGGGGCATGGTGACGGGCCAAAGGGAGTCATGGGATAAGCTCATACAAACAAATATGTCATAACTTAAAATGTCAGTCGAGCTTCCACTATCAACCAGTATCCTTTTTATAGGATGTTTCGCAACTATCATAGAAACAACAACACTGTCATCATTTGGATTGCTCACCCCCTCTAGGTCCCTTTCAAAGAAAGGGATTACAAGTTCTATTCCCTCCTCCCCCCTGAACCTCTTAGATGGGCCACTGGCCCCCCAAGAGATAATGGTTACCATCTTCTCGGTCGGGGTATTATTGACTTTAGCCTAGGCAAGCGGGGGCGCTAACGGGCCCGAAGCAGCTGGATTTGTCCTCCGGATGAACTTGCCAAGGTAGCCTTACTGAATGAGGTCCTCGATCACCCTTTTGAGCTAGCGGCAGCTCTCTGTGTCATGCTCGTGGTCTCGATGAAAATGACAATAAAGATTTTTATCACGGGAGACTCCAGGCTTCAGGGGTGAGGGTGCTGGAGGAATGGCTCACCTTCAATCTCCATCAGGATGTGTGATATTGGGGCGAGCAGGGGGGTACGGACCCCTTCCCTAGGAGCAAGGGCCCTTGGCCGGTTGTCGGGTCGCCGGGAAGGCTTAGGCCTCTCCTGTTGTGGCCTATCGGATGCAGGCCGAGCTTGCTTCTTGCTAAGGCCCCCATTAGTCTCGCACCGGGAAGAGTCAGCTTCATCGACATGGATGTATTTTTGCGCTCGGCCCAGTAGCTTAGCGTAGGAGCTTGGCAGTTTCTTATCAAGGGAGTATACAAAGCGGGAGGGGCGAAGCCCTCGTTTCAAGGCCAGAGTCACAACTGAGTCATCAATGTTGTAAACCTCAAGCATGGCTTCCTTGAATCGAGCTATGAAATATTTCAATGACTCGCCGCTCTTCTGCTGGATGGCGAATAGGCTATCGACCACTTGTGAAATTTTTCGGCAAGCATTGAAATGTGCAAGGAAAGCTCTCTTCAACTGCTGAAAAGAATTAATGCTTCATGAAGGCAGCCGGGAATACCAGGCTCATGCTGCCTTCCAAAGGATGGCAGGAAAGGTGATGCAGAGGAGAGAATCAGTCACTCCCTGGACCTGCATAAGGACCTTATAGCTTTCCAAGTGGTCCAGGGGATCAGCAGTGCCGTTATAAGGGTCCAGTTGGGGTAAACAAAACTGGGTGGAGATTGGCTCCTCCATTATGTGGTGAGACAAGGAAGGACGGCTATCATAATCCACCTCCAACGGGTTGGTAACCCTGCGGCTGAGCTTCTCTAGCTGTTGATTATACTCTTTGAGGCATCGCTTAGGTTGGCGGGTGACACGTCCATTGAAAGACCCTTCTCGCTATGATCCCAAAGATGGGGATGGGTTGCAGCAGTAACGATGCCCTCGCTCGGCTTCCTTCCCCTGCCGCCTCCAGTGGGAGTTGTCATAATGATGGGAAGGAGACCATGGTCTTTTGGAGGCCTCCCGATAGCGACGTCCGGGGGAGGCATATCGGCGGGGGACTTCCCGGTGGAAAGCTCTCCCACGAGTGGACTGTTGGCTAAGAGGAGCAACCCCCGCATCTGGGGAAGGGGGCTAGGGGCCTTACTGTGAAGCCGCCACTTGTTGCTGCAGGTGCTGGACCGCCGCCACCAGGGAATGAACTTGCACAGCAAGAGCGTCGACCCGATCACCTTGCATTGGTGACGATGGCGGAGCGGGGAAAGGGATCGGAGGGGCCGGGAAGCTCGCTTCTGGCTGCTCCGGCTCTTTGTACTACCCCCTAGGGCCACCGTCCGAAACCTCATGTGCTTGCGTTATCACCATCTTATCGAGTAGTGAAGAAAAGTAAAGGCCTATAGCCTAGGAGCACCAAACTCTGCTCTTTCTCTCCCCCCTACCTGGCGCGCCAATCTGTTGTAGCCAAAACACATCTTCTTAATGCTGGGTGAGGAAGGAGCTCATGGTCTCACCTCCTCGCCAGAAAGCCTGCAAGAAAGTTCTCAGGGACTGGGGGGTTCCAGCGAGGACCCTCCGACGGTTAAGTTAGTGCCTTGAAAAATAATTCTCAAAAGTTGTCCGCAAAAAAAAATCTAACTCATCCTTTTTATACCTATTCTGAAGTCCCCTTTTTGCATGTTTTTAGGAAGTGGTGGCCATACAGGCAATAGTGGCCTGGCCATGTTCGCAACATCCCATCACCCGCGATCGTTGGGAGTTAGTGGGCTACGTGGCGGTTGCAAAAGACTAGCGTGCTATGTGGAGGTTGCAGGAAGATAGTGGGCAACATGGTGACCACGGAGAGATAGTGGGCCACGTGGAAGGGAACCTTGGAGTTTCAAGGCCGAGAGGACCCCGGAGGTCTGAGGCCGAGAGGACCCTGAAGGTTCGAAGCCGAGGGGACCCCGGAGGTCCGAGGTTGAGGAGACCCTGGAGGTCCGAGGCCAAGGAAAATTCCTCATTAGCCTCTTTTCTCATTAGCTTTAACGGAGCTTGATCAACCGTATCAGAATGTAGTGAGAACAATTACAGCACCAGGAATGTTTCCTGTTTAACTTTTTTTTCCTCCTTTAAAAGGAGCCCTTCATTCCGGGTTTTGGATTTGAAAGCAAGGAGACTTCTGTCCTATTGTACTTAAATAAATCATGTTTTTTGATCTATTGGGTTTGACTCATACTAGAGTAGTGTGATCACCTGCCTGTACAAAAAAAAAAAAAAAAAGCCCTTCATCTTGCTGGCTAAGCTAAGCTTTGAAGGAGCAGTTAAGACTCTTAACTCTGAATTTGTATCACTTCAGGAAAATCAGTATGATAATTTTTGGCATGAAATTATACATTCTTATTATTTAAATAATATCAAAAAGACTTTCCCATCCCTCTATCTGTTGATTTTAAGGCATCTAATAAAGTTAATTATTGTTGTGGGGTCTATCACATGCGAACACAATGGATCAAGTCCGTAAACGGATTTTTTTCTCCTCAAAACTTTTCCCTCAGGCTATGTGGTAAATGTGCTTCATGATGCTTTAAAGCGTTGCAAAAACTGCATCCTACCAATGCTTTTGTGCATCGAAAATTCCTGATGCTTTTAAAAAGCGTCCGGAATTTTCATCTCGTACAAGTGTCAGAATATTTTCAATGCTTTTTAAAAGCATCGAAAAAATTTGTTTCAAAAAATTTTGTTTCCACTCCTTCTTTACCAATGCTTTTAGAAGCGGAATATCTTTTTTTGACGCTTATTAATATTGGAAAAGGTTTTTTTAGCATCACCTTTTATCAGAATTGTTGTAGTGAGAGGTTGGCAAAGAAATAACCTCTATAGTTGGGAACACTACTTGTTTATTCATCACACGAAAGGTTGATGTTAAAAAATGTAGTTAATTCTATGAAGTAGGTACATTGACATTTTCTACCAATTTTTCTTTGGCAAATTCTATCATATGAAAATTGTCTTTGAATAAAGATATACATGCCAACAAATATTGTATGAACTCTAAAACTATCTCTTCATTCTCATCTCAAAACTAGCACCTACATAACTGAAAACACATCCATTAAACTGCTTCATATCACATATATTAAATCAATAAATAATCAAATATAAATGTTAAACTACTAGAAAGAATATGGAATTCTTTGGCAACACCTATAACAATATCAATTTCTTAAGCTGCTTTTGTTAAAGATAAGGCTTCACCATACCTATGATGCTCATGTAGTTTCATCTCTAAACATTTTAGCTATACGTTCCCTACCTAAACTTATACTTCAGCTAGTGGGAAGTAGTAGATGTTGTAGTGGTCCATTCAAGAAGAAAAAAAATGGGGAAAAGAAAGCATGTCAGGAAGATAAAAGCAACTGCTACCGTAAATGGAATGGCATATTTTGAAATTTACTTGATGAAGCCATCCTAATTTTCCTTTGATACTTTGATTAGGATAGAATATAGGAGTTTAGAAGTATTACATGGGGAACAAATCCTTCATGACAAAGTCCTTGTTGGCCAGAGCATGATGTTTGCTGATGCAAAGGTGCTGAAACATTTGCCATAAATCCATGACTTTCCTTGCAAGTCTTTAGGGATGACTAGTTCAATACTTTAAATGAGCCAGATGAGACGAACAACATATGCATGAACCTATTTAGCTGCATAAATGCTGTGATTGGGACAGTATTAGCATTGAAGTATGGACCAATAAAACTCACACGAGCATGAATGATGGACTAACAAAAAGAGCATCTTCACCATTTCACTTAGCATCGAAAAGTAGTTACTTGGTCAAATTAGAATTTCCAACCATAAGGCCCAAGAGAGAAATTCATCCTTCCCCCACCCCACAGGGATATGTTAGTAAGATTTGAATATGGAAGATCTATCTGATAATTTAAAGAATAAAAAAATCACTTTCAAGATAAGATAATAATCATTATGAACACCACGAGTGGCACAATCATTATGAACAAGAATTAATAATAAGACGGGGAAGATTGTAAGTTGAAAAAAATTAAGAATATAAATTTAGAGAAAAAATATAAAAGTCAGATCAAAGTTCTTAGCTCACTAAAGATGCGTACTACAATCATAGCCGCATCAGTACTCATGTATATAATATTGCAACTTCTACATGCACAGGTTGGTTCTTGCATTAGTGCCACATGTTAAAAACATTGTTAATCTATATTGATTCTACATTGAACTTTCATGATTACATGCCCTAACCTTTGTTAGGCCTAGTGTGGTGCTATTAAGGCTCAGGTTGGACTAACTTATATTGGACTGGATGTGGGTCCAAGAATTGAGATTAAATTAAGTCACGAGTGTACACGGGCTTGGGGATTAGTTTAGTCTCATTGGGTTAATCCATGAAAGTTTTTATTGAGTCTGAGCCAAGTCCATTTGGCATGTATTTAAACTGTGGTTTCTAGGGTTTAATGAATAAGAAATAGATTCTTTTCTTCCAAAAAATTCTTCTCATCTTCTCCTTTCTTTCCCCTATCCTCTCCCTCCTCCTTCCTATTTTCCATCGTGTGCTGGAGGGATTCATGACGTGATCGCATGCAAGGGTCTTAGTCCAAAAGAAGATTCAGCCCGTTCCATTGCATTGGGGGACAAAGATGGGCTTATGTCGTGCTTCCCAGGATTCTGTGTCATCCCAAGAATGAAGCCGATGGATCTGGAAAAAAGGAGGATAAGATCCGAGTATTCTCGGCATTAGGCCTTGCATGAAGATCCAGCCAAGTTTTCCGTGAAAAAGAGGGCTATGCGGTGGTTTGTATAGATGACCTGGGCATTGAAGGATGAGAGCCTTAACCATTGTGGCAGTCTGATTGTTGACAAAGAGAAGGTAAAAGCCCAGATATTTCTTTAGCAAGGGGATTCCACTACTGTTGTCCAACCACTAAACCCCAACAGTTGGTATCTGAGCTTGGTTCAGGAAGAAGTAATTTGGAGATCTTCAAAGGGCTAAAAAATTTCAGCAAGGCCTCATCAAGGTATCTCTCAAGTTTCTAAAATTTTTGTGCTAATTTTAGTTGAGATCTAGCCATGGATTGTTGCATAAAAAATATATTTGGAAAAGTTTGATGGGAAGAAAAGTTTCTCCATGTAGAAAATTCGGGTAAAGGACCTTCTGATGCAGCAGAATTTAGATTTGGCTTTGAAGGAAAGGCCATATAGGATAACAAATAAGCAGTGGATGTCATTGAAAAAGAAAGCATGTTCAACGATCAAAGGATATTTAGCAGATTCAGCCCTTTAGTCAGTGCTGAAGTAGAAGATACCGAAGGGACTCTAGTCAAAGTTGCATATCCTCTATATGGGAAAGAACATGGGGAAGAATATGTGCAACAAGTTGATATTGAAGAAGCGCATCTACGGTCTTCGGATGGTAGAAGGTAGAGATGTGCTAGGCCACATCTAGGTGTTTGACCAGACGAGCAATGAATTGCTGAATATCGGGGTCAAGATGGAGGAGGGAGATAAGGCATTTTTGCTATTGTGTTCATTGCCCACATCATATGACTCATTGGTCATGACGCTGCTCTATGAGAAGGAGACATTATTCTATAAAGATATTATCCTGGTGCTTCGGATGAATGAGCAGAGGAAGAAGATGACTAAGGAAGCTATTTCCTAGGAGGGTCTATTAGTTGGAAAAAGGTTAGGCAAAGGCAGGGACAAGAGTAGGCCTAGGGGATGGTCAAAGTCTACAAAAGGCAAGAAAGAGGTGAAGAAAAGAAAGGATATGAGTCTGTGAGTACAGTTGTTGACCAGAAGATGGAGGATGATCACTTGGTAGTATCATATGGCACAACACAGAGATGTGGATCCTGAATTCAGCTTGTTCTCATCATTACACTTCTAACCAATCGTGGTTCAGCACTTACACAAAAGATGATGAGGAGAGTGTAACTCTTAGAGATGATCATCCTTGCAAGGTGACATGGATTGGTGCAGTGAGGGTGAGAATGATTGATGGTATGGTGTACACTCTTACAGTATGAAGCATGTTTATAACTCAAGAAAAATCTCATGTCACTGGGGTACCTAGAGCGGACTGGATATAGCTTCAGTAGTCATGCCAAGAGTGGAGTTCTAAACATCTTCAATGGAGCTATGATGGTGATGAGAGATAGAAAGTTGAAGAATAACCTATACAGTATGGAGGGCTCTGTGGTGACCAAAAAATCTGAGGCAGCAGCTACGGAACAGGATCCTCAGGATGTATACAAAATATGGCATTACCGCCTAGGCCATATAGGAGATAGGGGAATGAAAGAACTAAGCAAGAAAGGGCTACTTCTAGACCTGAATCGTGGAGTCATGGAGATCTATGAGCCATGTCAGATAAAAAAGCAGATGAGAGTATAGTTCTCAGTTAGCATAGCTAAGAGTACAAAACCCCTAGAGTTAGTACACACAGATGTCTAAGGATTAGTCCTAGTTTTTGCATATAATCAGGCCAGATACTTCTTGACCCTGATAGATGATTTCTCAAAGAAGCTGTGGATCTACTTCATGAAGGAGAAATCAGAGGTCTTCATCAAGTTTAGAAACTGAAAGGCTAAGGTGGAGAAGGAGAAGGATAGGAGTGTAAAGTGTCTGAGGTCAGACAATGGCAGGAAATATACCAGCAGGATGTTTAGAGTTTTTATGAGGAGTAGAGTATCAAAAGGTACTTTTGGGTGATAAAAACTCCTCAAAAATGGGATGGCTGAGAAGATGAACATAATACTCTTGAAAAAAAAGCAAGACGCTTAAGGCTATAGAAAGGGCTTTCAAAGATGTTCTAGGTTGATGCAGTAGATGTAGCCAGCTACTTGGTCAATTGGTCACCGCACACCAGGTTGAATGAAGGCATCCCAGAGCAAATATGGTCTAGAGGAAAGACAAGCATGAACCATTTGATAGTGTTTGGATGCACAGCATATATGCATATTGGTGCTGGAGAGCGGAGTAAGTTGAACGCCAGGTCAAAGAAAATGGTGTTTCTAGGCTACCCATGTGAAATCAAGGGGTATCAGTTATAGGACCCCTTAAAGAAGAAGGTTATCATCTGCAGGATGTGACCTTCGATGAGAGCTCGATCCTTCAAAGAAGAGATAGTATAGATGCATAGCAGGGGCTGCAGAAGGTGGAACATGTCTATACTAGTCAAATAACCTCCTACATAGTCATGTCATTTGCTAGTGGATCGGGAGGATTTGATATTTAGGTAAAGAGGACTAATAGAGGGGACAGAAGCTAAGGAGTTCAGTAGGATGTAGCTGGGCAGAGGACTCAGCGGGATGCAGCTGGGCAAGGGACTAATACTGAATCGCACCGCATAGGCTTAGAATGAACGTGCGACTACCAGTTCGATACGGCTTCAAAGATTCAGTATCGTATGCCCTGGTGACAGCGAATGAAGACCCTTACACTTATGAGGAGGCTATGGAGAGCTAGAATAGCTAGGACAAAAATAGGTGGGTCTAGGTAGAGAAGATGTAGTCTCTCCATAAGAATGGCTCGTGGTAGTTGGTCCAGTTGCCATAAGAGAAGAAACCAATTGGTTGTAAATGAGTTTATCAACACATAAAAGGGCCTTCAGGGCAAGAGGGTATCTGGTACAAGGCAGGACTAGTGGCCAAGGATCGATACTCTTAGAAGAAAGGCATCGACTATAGTAAGGTGGAGCTGATGAAGGTACACACCAAAGAGAACCCAACAAATTTCATCATTGATGCAGTTGATGGATACGGTAGACGTTGCTAAGGCCTTGAAAGCACCAAGGTAGAGATTGTTGGGCCTGGTGTGATGCTATCAAGGCTCAGGTTAGGCTAACTTGTATTGTACTGGTGTGGGTCTAAGGGTTGAGATTAAATCAAGTCACGGTTGTACACGGGCTTGGGGATTAGTTTAATCTCATTGGGTTGGTCCATGAGAGTTTTTGTTGAGTCTAAACCAAGCCTATTTGGCATGTATTTAAACACCGATTTCTAGGCTTGATGAATAATGAATATATTCTTTCTATCAAAAAAATCGTCTCATCTTCTCCTTCCTATCCCCTGTCCTCTCCTCCTCCTTCCTATTCTCCATCATGTGCTGGAGGGAGTCTTAGTCCAGAAGAAGATCCAGCCCGTTCCATTGCGTGGGGGGACGATGATGAGCTCACATCGCAATTCCTAGGATTTTGTGTCATCCCAAGAATGAAGCTGGCAGATCTAGCGGAAAGGAGGATGCATTCCAGGCATCTCGCATCAGGCCTCGCATGAAGATCTAGCCATCCGTTCCATGAGGGTCCCAGGCTTCACGGCTTCGTGGGACATGAAGATCAGGCTTTCATGCTTGTGTTGAAACCCCTTGTTCCGTGAGGGATTCTTGGACGTCCAGCTAAGAGAGCGACATCATAAAGAGGGAGGGAGGAGGTGTTCCAGCGGTGAGAAAAAAAAAATTAAAATGAGGGCTGTGCGGTAGTTTAAACTAACGACCTGAGCATTGCAGGACGAGAGACTTAACCACTACGGTCGTCTGGCAAAGAGAGGGTCCAGATATTTCTTCAGTGAGGGGATTCCTTTGGTGTTGTCGAACCACTAAACCTCAACAACCTTGATGCCACATGCTTGAGCTAAATTCAATTTAAGTTTGCTCGAACTAATGATACATACACCAATTATCCGTGCCAGGTATTATAAACCAAGTTAGTTCAAATCAGCTCTTCATCAAGCCTTCATGGATATACGTCTCGATACTACCTCTCCAACACCATAGTAAGTAGTCCACATACCTACATCAAGCCATCTAATTATATCTTTTATATCAACTAGTACGTCTACAATATAAACTCATAATGGCATAATATAAGGCATACCATGTTAGAAACCATGATAACACAATATGTGATATTACAAGATCATACATCAATCCAAATTATAATACCATAACTAAAATAACATATATGAGCATTATCAACATATACTGATAAACCATTGCGCGCAATACATGCTATGACTTACATATAGAAAAACATCATATCTTGTAAAAGTAAGTATTAAATTGCTACCTCGAATGCTAATCTAGAATTCATTACTCACCATCCACCGTAGACCTCTAACATGAATCTCAAAGCACCAATTCGTACTATCAATCCAGCTCAATATCAATAATTCACCAAAGCAGTCACTTACAATTATCAGCATAGCTAAATTAATCCCTGGCTTCATTAATCAAATTTCTAAAATTACATTTATACCCCCTATAATTAAGGCTCAATTAGACTAGATATTACCATAATTAGGGTTTAGCAATTGTCCAATTGGATCAAGATCTGGTTTACCTAATCAAATTGGGTTCAAGTTCAGCTTCTAGTTCATAAAGTCAGACTGGTTTTGGGTTTGACTTGTGCCAAATCAAATTAGTTAGGTTTAATTGCTATGAATTACTAGGTTTACGTTTGATAATTAGTATTGGCTTGGATTGGTTTGAATCACGCTCGAATTTAGATGAAATAGGCTTGGATTAGGCCTTAATTGATTGAACCCCTTGAACTGGTTGGGTCTGGTCCAAGTGGAGCTAGACTTGGCTTAGATTTAACAACAAAAAGGATTTGGTTCGCATATTTAACTCAATTTGATCTCAGAGTTCAGTGAATTTAGCTTGGGTCCAGGTGCTGGTTGACTGAACCAGGCCCAGATTTGGTTCAGGTCAACTTAACCTAATTATATATTCCAAATGAACTAGGCTTGAGATTTGGTCAATCGGTTTGGTCTTATTGATTTGAATCAAACCTCACTTGATTTAAGTAAACTCAGACCAGATTGGTTTAATCTGTTTGAACCCAATTCAATCGGTTCTCACCAATTAAAGAAAGTGGGTCTTCTTCTTCTTCTCAGATGGCCCGAGATAGCAATAAGGAGGCCTGAAGGCTGATATCACCAAGAACCCACCAAAAGAGTATTGCCAGCCCTCTTCGGCCTCCAACTAACCTCGATCATGCTTCTTAGCTTTAGTTAAAGATTTATTAGTCTAAAATAACCTATCCTAACTTGAACCAGAGCAACCGATATACTAAACTTATCGGTGACCATCAAGTAGATGGCAACAATCGATGATAAGGATCGACATGGTGGCGCCTCCTAAGAACCTTCTCAAACTCCACTTGCTCAAATCAAGGGGATTGATGGTTGAAATATGAGAGATTAGATTGGATCAGGGAATTCGAAGATGAAATAGATCGAGGAAAAAGTCATGGTTACACCTGGCTTGATCGTCTTGTTTCCAGCAATGGAAGATAAGGTCAATGGTTTGGCAACGACTACCTTGATGAAGCCTCAACCGGATGAGGTCGATCTGGCCATCCTTACAAAGGCCAAGATCCGCACCACCCTACTGCCAAAATAGGGCCAAGCCACAAAACTTCAGTAAAGCCCTTCTTCTCTGACAATGAAAAGTTTTCTAGCAAGGCTCTGCGAAGGCTAAGAAGAAAGAAAGGAAGAAGGAGAAGAAAAGAAAAGGAAAGAGGGAGAGGAAGGAGGGAGGAGGAGGACGGAATGGGAGATTGGCTTTGATGGAAACTAGGCACCGACTACAGCCATGACTGCTTCTGGTATTAACTGAAATTCTACCAGAAAACCCATTGTTCAAAATCCATTGCCTTCGCAGTCTGACAAATAATAACAAAAGTTTATATAAAGCCACTCATTTTACTCTATAAAATTAAAATACACTATAAATTTAATTCAAAAATTTAATATGGAAAACTATCTGTCAAAGAGTCTCCGTTGAAATTCACCTTCAAAAGGCTTCTAAAAGCACCTATTGATCCGGGTAAGTTTCATGGAAACCATTTTGAAAAAAAAATCAATCTTTTCACCAACTAAAGTTGGCCAATCGAGCTTAATTAGAATCTAACCAAAACATTATTTCCTATCAAATTCAAAATCTCTAAGGCCCTGTTTGGTTCGTGATCCAGAAAATTATTTTTAAAAACATGAATTGTATCCAAAAGTCTGAGTTGTATTCGTTAATTTTTAGTGTTCAAGAATACATTTGATTGGTGTTTTCGAAAACTATTTTAGTATTCGAGGCAGCAACAAATCACATGAAGAAAGATCGCAGGAAGAAGGAAGAAAGCAAATCTACGAGTTTCGAGTGTTTTAAGAAAAAGAGGATAAAAACCAAAAACGTCTGAGATGAATGCTCCAACATTTTATATATTCATTCATATTTTTAGGATCGTTTCGAAAAAGTGTTTTAAAAAATGGTCCGACCAAACACCTTATCCATGTTATGGGTTAGATTTCTTATTTTCGAAAACAACAAATTCAACCTAAATTGGTTGTGAAATGAGCCCTTAAGCTTTTCTTTTCTTTAAACCATATTGGAGCTTCAAAAATAAAAAAATCAATCTTTGGAGTCGGCCCTGGCCTCCAAGGCGGCCTCAACCTCTAGACTCGATCCCGATTTCCAAGGTGGCCTCAACCTCCGTACTAGGCCTAGACTTCCAAGGCCGCCTCGACCTCCAAATTCGGCCTTGGCTCCCAAAGGCGGTCCCATCCTTTGTACCAGCCCACATTTCTGGCTAGGCCTAGCCTGATCCACCAATTATCTGCGGCCCACATGCCTAGCCTGTCTCACCAACCGCCTGCAGCCCACATGCCTAACGAGACCAGGCCCACCAACCACCTACGTCCCATGCGCCTGATGAGACCAGGCCCACCAACCGCCTACGGGCTATACCTGACAAGACCAGGACCACCAACTACCTGCAGCCCGCATGTTTGATGAGACTGAGCCCACCTACTGTAATCCCCATATTTTGTTAACTGCTCGTGAGAATTAATCGTGAGATCGAAACGATTGACTCCAGGGATTCCTGTAGTTGTGCGAGGTGTTTGAATTTCAAACCCGGGATATGATTACCTGATCGCAAAACTTAATCGTGATATTCTTGGAATAGATAACACCTGACAGTTGTATTTTCAAATACCCCATAACTAATGGAGTCTCAATCCCTTGATTTGAGTCTCTGTCGCCTTTAAAGGATCATGTGAACCCTCCTTCCCATCATCCTCGAACGCCTCATTCCCATCATCATCGTGCATGCATCTGCTCCTGGTAAGTCCCCTATCCATGCTTGGGAGAGAGAGAAAGAAGGGATTAGAGAGAGAGAGAGCTTGCAGCCTGTTTGATCCGTCGGTTTGGGCCCGGCGGCATGCCCGTTGCCTCACCGGGCCTGAGCTCCGGTCGGAGACCCCAATCGGAGCCGGGCAAGCGTCCGATGGAGGTCCGACCGGCCATGGTGGCCGGCGGTGCCGTCGGCACAATAATGTGTTGTGGCAAATCATGAGGGAGAAAGGGGGAGAAAGAGAGAAATTAGGGAGAGAGAGAGAGGGAGGCCAGCCGCGGCGGCGGTCGGCTTTGCCTCGGCCACCGATGGCCGGACTGTCCCGAATTTGGCCGGCCATGTCGCCGGCGTGAATCCTAGCCACCACGGATAGAGAGAGAGAGAAAAGGGAAAGAGGGAGGAATTGGAGAGAGAGAGAGAGAGAGGGGAAGGGGGGCCGGCCGCGGCAGCGGCCGGCTCTGGTCCGTCCACAGCGGCTGGGCCGCCCCTAAAATTTGGCCGTTGTGGCCCTGGCCACCAGCACGGATGGCCCCTGTTTCGGTTGAAAGGGAGCAACAGTAACAGAAGAAAAAAAAGGGTGGTTGGGCCGGATGGGTTGAGCCGATTTGGGCCTGTTGGGCCAGTCCGAACCATTTTTGAGCCACTGTTTGGGCCCTGTAATGGGCCAAAAATGGTAAAATAAAATTATGGCCCAAATCAGGATTGATTCTAATTTCTGGGATAATTTTGTTTCCCTATTTGGGTGTATGCATTGAGAGATATTCGAGCCCAAAGTTGGGCCCGTGAAGTGGTCTGGGTAGAGTTTTAAGAATCATTTTATTATTCAGATTTTAGAAATTAATAATGTAAAATGATACTGTAGGTACCCAGATGTCCAAATAGCTGGGTTATCAATTGGAATTTGCATACTGAGGTAAGTAAGCCAAGTATTATAATTTCATAGATTATTTAATTTATAAATTATGAATTTACAATTAGATGCATGTTTATGAAATGTGAAAAATGAAGTTCATTTATTCTAAATTAATGTATAGTACCATGAATTTATAAATAAGTATTTGTTATGTATGACTTATATGAGTATATGCAAAAATGTAATTATGTTAATTTTGTAAATTATGTTGGTACTATCGAGATGATAAAATGCAATCATGATGATGACAGTGAAATTTAGTATATGTGTCGCCGCGGTTCTCATATGACTGGAAATGCCAAGTGATACGTGACCACCTCCACAGGGGAAGATATGTGGAGGTCACACATCCGTAGGATGTGTTCTGATGACAGATTATGATATGGCATAACACTGGTACCAGGACCCTTCCTCTTAGGGGATATTTAAGAGTGATACACATGATGAGTGTTGTAGGGCCGTGGGACACATAAAGAAAACAATAACAGTATAAACAGTGTTTGGTTTACATTGCATATTCTAGTATTTATTATTTAATTAAGCTTTCAAATTATTTTGATCTGATGACATGAATATGTTAATAGCATGATAAATGTAATTTGAAATTGTATTAGGCTTACTTATTGAGTGTGAGCTCATAGAATTCTCACAATGTTTTTCAGAGCCTCAGGAATGAAGAAGGATATTTGGGATAGACGGAGCTTCTATTAAATAAACTTAGTTCCATTATATTGATATAGTTCAGTATTGCTTGTGTGTAGGGCAGGTAGCCCAAGACTGATAATTATGGTTTGTAATAAATCATGGATTTGAATTTTTTGCTTTATATTGATTTATGTGATGAAGTTTGAGATGCCTTGCATGCCTGGCATGCGGCGGGTTGTCACCCTAGCTCGGGTTTTGGGACTGGGGCGTGACAGCTTTAGTGGTATCAGAGCTGGTTATGACATTAGGGACACATACATGATGACACTTTAGGCAAAATACTAGATGACATTGAGACAATTATAAATTTCAGATATTATGAAAGCCTGACATTTAAAGTTTACCATGATATTAATTACAACTAATTTATCAGAGATAGGAATGGCACATCGCACTAGAAGTCAACAAAATGATGAGAGTTCCCAGGTTGGTAATGCTGGCCAACAGGGGGTTTGGAAGCCACCGGAGGTGCTGCCCCTGCCAATTCAGTCGGGACTGATCAGCAGTGACTCCAGACGAGATGCTTCAGGTTCTCTCGGTTATGGCACAGTCGATGCGGACATGCGGCATTAGATTCTGTAGGCTTTGTGCACTCAGTCTGCCCCTCCTATTCCATATACTCAGCCTGACTCTACTGCTCTACAGACCCAGCCTGCACCATCTCAATCCTGGATAGGGGTTGGCTGCAGCTTTGCAGATTTCAAGAAGTTTGCCCCTGCCCCTTTCTCTGGATCCACCAACCTGTTGATGCTGAGCGGTGGATGCGAGATATGGAGAAGGCTTTTACAGCTCATGGTAGTCAGGAGATGGAGCGGATCAGATTTGCCACCTACCTTCTCCAGGGAGAAGCCTATGATTGGTGGTTAGTTGAGGAGCATCGTCGGGATGGACATGTTATTTCTTGGGAAGAGTTTAGAGATATATTCTTCGACAAATACTTCCCCTAGGAGTGTACAGAGACAGATGGAATCAAAGTTTATCAAATTGGAGCAAAAGATCTTTTGTGGCCCAGTATGAAGCTGAATTCACCAGGTTGGCCCGTTTTGCTCCAAATATTGTGACCAATGAAATGGCCAAGATCACCCGATTCACTGAGGGACTGCGACCCAGCTGAGGCAAGCAGTCAACGCATTTGAGCTTCTCACTTACAGTGCTGTGGTGAATAAGGCCTTGGTGATTGAGAGAGATATGAATGTTGTTCAGAAAGATTGGGAGCAGCGAAGGAAGAGGAAAGGCCTACTTCTGGCCAATCCCCAGCTCAGGCCAGAAGAAGGGTGCACAGCAGGCCCCAGCTGAACCACATAACAAGGAGACTCGTTGCATTCATTGTGTAACTCCACCCTGGAAAGCCTTGCCGCAGATTGACTGGTGCCTGCTTTGTCTGTGGGAAAACTGATCACAAGATTGCCACTTGTCCCTTTCGGAAGGATCAACAGCCTTCTTCAAGTCAAGGAATGAGCCAGCAGTATCAACAACAGCCACCGAGGACCCAGGGAAGGGTCTTCAACCTCACTCAGCAGGACGCTGCTGCCTCTAATTCTGTGGTGACAGGAATGATTAAAGTGAGTACTACTTATGCTCAAACTTTAATTGACCCGGGTGCCACGCATTCTTTCATATCTGATATCTATCTTGACAAGAATGCATCATTGACACCTATTTCTCTGGAGCAAGAGTTGCATATTGCTTTTCCAAATGGAGATGTTATGAAAGTTGACACAGTATGCAAATCTTGCCCAATTGTCTTGGAGAATAGGAGGTTGAATGCTGATCTCATTGTCCTACCACTGAAGTTCTTTGATATTATCCTTGGAATGGATTGGTTGGCCTCCTGTCATGCTTCAGTGGACTACTTCAGGAAGATTGTCAATTTCAAAATTCCAAGCCAGCCTGAATTCAGTTTTACTGGTGGTCAAAAACACCTAGCCTCAGTGTTCATATCAGCGATGCAGGCTGAAAAGTATCTGATGAGTGGTGGTCAAGGATTTCTTGCTGTAGTCAAGGACCTTCAGCAGGAAGAGACCAAGTTGGAGGATATTCCTATAGCTCGAGAATTCCCTGATGTCTTCCCTGTGGATTTGACTAATTTACCCTCTGATCGGAAGTCGAGTTCTCTATTGATCTAGTTCCTGGAACTGGACCTATATCAAAGGCCCCTTACCGTATGGCCCCGGCTGAGCTAAAGGAACTGAAGAATCAATTGCAGGAGCTCCTAGATCGGAGATTTATCAGACCCAGTGCTTCTCCTTGGGGTGCTCCAGTTCTATTTGTTAAGAAGAAGGATGGCAGTCTTCGACTCTGCATTGATTACTGGAAATCAATAAGGTAACAGTGCGAAATAAGTATCCTCTGCCAAGGATTGACGACTTGTTTGATCAACTCCAAGGAGCCCGGATATTCTCAAAGATTGATCTTAGGTCAGGGTACCATCAACTCAAAGTCAAGGAGGGGATGTGCCTAAGACAGCATTCAGAACCAGATATGGCCACTATGAGTTCTTGGTGATGCCGTTTGGGTTAACTAATGCCCCAGCAGCATTCATGATGAACAGAATTTTTAAACCATATCTGGATCAGTTTGTGGTGGTTTTCATTGATGATATTCTGATATATTCCAAGAGCCATAAGGAGCATGAGGACCACCTGAGGATCATGTTGCAGATTCTTCGAGAGAAGAAGCTTTATGCCAAGCTACAGAAGTGTGAGTTTTGGTTGGACCAAGTATCTTTCTTGGGTCATATAATCTCTAAAGATGGTGTATCTGTGGACCAAAAAAGATTGAAGCTATCATTAGCTGGAGCCGACCTTCCAATGTGGCAGAAGTCAGAAGCTTCTTGGGGTTAGCCGGGTATTACCAAAATTTGTGGAGAATTTCTCTCGCATTGCTCTACCCCTAACTCGCTTAACCCAAAAGCGAGTGAAGTTGACTGGACAGTGGAGTGTGAGAAAAGTTTCCAGGAGTTAAAGCAGCGCCTGGTATCAGCTCCCATTCTTGTTCTTCCACAGGATCTGAAGGTTTTACTATATACACTGATGCCTCTCGAAAGGATTGGGATGTGTTTTGATGCAGAATGAAAGGGTGATAGCTTATGCCTCCAGACAACTGAAACCTTATGAGCAGAATTATCCTACTCATGATCTGGAATTGGCTGCTGTGGTTTTTGCTCTGAAGATTTGGCGGCATTATCTATATGGAGTGTCGTGTGATGTGTATACAGATCATAAGAGTTCTAAAATACATCTTCACACAGAAGGAGCTGAATTTAAGGCAGAGGAGGTGGTTGGAACTATTGAAGGATTATGACCTGAATCTACAGTATCATCCTGGGAAGGCCAATGTAGTGGCTGATGCTTTGAGCAGAAAATCCTCTTCTGAGTTAGCTGCTATGATTACTTCCCAGCCTCACATATTGAGAGATCTGGAGAAGTGGGAGGTTGGTTTGAGAGTACAACAGTCTGATGGGCTTGTTGCAGCACTTGTACTCCAGCCGACCCTAGTTGACAGAATCAAGTCCTCCCAGATGGAAGATCCAGATCTACAAAGGATTAAAGAAGCTATGCATCAGGAGTTCAGAATGAATTTTATGTAATGGAGGATGGATCCCTGAAATTTGAAGGAAGACTTTGTGTGCCAAACATTGAGGAGCTAAAGGCTGAAATTTTGAAGGAGGCTCACTACTCTCCCTATACTGTGCATCCAGGTGGCACTAAGATGTACAGAGACTTAAAGGAAAATTTTTGGTGGAAAGGCTTGGTGTGTCAGTGAGTGAAGGCCGAGCATCAAAGGCCTGCGGGACCTCTTCAGTCTCTGATGATTCCACAGTGGAAATGGAAAAAGATTACAATGGACTTTGTGACTGGTCTGCCCAAAACTCCCAGGAGTAATGATGCAGTTTGGGTTATTGTGGACAGACTAACAAAATCAGCTCATTTCCTACCTTTCAGAGTTGGGGTCTCTAGTGAAAGATTGGCTAATTTGTATATTGAGCAGATCGTGAGACTCCATGGTGTTCCGGTATCTATTGTATCAGATAGAGATACCAGGTTTGTGTCCCAGTTTTGGAAGAGTCTTCATAAGGCCATGGGAACCAAACTAAACTTCAGTACAGCCTATCATCCCCAGTCAGATGGACAATCAGAGAGGACCATACAGATTCTGGAGGACATGTTGCGAGCCTGTGTGATGGACTTGGGTGGAGCTTGGGATAACCACTTACCTTTGGTGGAGTTTGCATATAATAATAGTTACCAAGCCAGCATCCAGATGGCTCCATTTGAAGCTCTGTATGGTAGGAGGTGCAGATCTCCTATATGTTGGGATGACGTGGGGGAAAGGAAATTGCTAGGCCCTGAGCTGATTCAGCAAACAGTAGATAAGGTGCATTTGATCAGGGAGCGTCTTCGTACAGCTCAGAGCAGGCAAAAGAGCTATGCTGATGTCAGAAGAAGGGAATTGGAATTCCAGGTTGGGGACCATGTTTTCTTAAGGGTATCACCAACCAAAGATGTGATGAGATTTGGGATTAGAGGAAAGCTGAGTCCACGTTATATTGGACCTTTTGAGATCTTGAGCAGAGTCGGAGAGGTTGCTTACAGCCTGGCACTGCCTCCGATTCTATCTGGGGTACACAATGTTTTTCATGTCTCTATGTTGAGGAAGTATATTTTGACCCCAGCCATGTCATAGCATATGAGCCTATACAGTTGAGGAAAGATTTATCATATG
Organism: Calamus simplicifolius; assembly: GCA_900491605.1. Lineage (NCBI taxonomy): Eukaryota > Viridiplantae > Streptophyta > Magnoliopsida > Arecales > Arecaceae > Calamus > Calamus simplicifolius. Next base: position 1,085,960 of record UESW01004108.1, on the reverse strand, counting down.
AGGAGCATCCTGTGCGTATCGTGGACCGCAAAGATCAGGTTCTAGACGGCGTACCATTCCCTATGTCAAGGTGCAATGGAGTAATCATTCTGAGAGGGAGGCTACTTGGGAACTTGAGGAGGAAATGAAAAAAAGTATCCACAACTATTTGATCTTAATATAGTTAATGATTAGACGACTGTTGACTTTGAATAAAAACTTAGTTGATTGTGTGACAAAATTTGAATTTTAATTTTCTCTAATAAAGTGTATCAATTTCGAGGCCGAAATTTTTATAAGGAGGGAGAATGTAATCCCCGGATTTCGTTAACTGCTCGTGAGAATTGATCGTGAGATCGGAACGATTGACTCCAGGGATTCCTGCAGTTGTGTGAGGTGTTTGAATTTCTAACCCGGGATATGATTACCTGATCGCAAAACTTAATCGCAATATTCTTGGAATAGATAACACCTGATGGTTGTATTTTCAAATACCCCATAACTAATGGAGTCTCAAATCCCTTGATTTGAGGAGTCTCCATCGCCTTTAAAGGATCATGCGAACCCTCCTTCCCATCATCCTCGAATGCCTCATTCCCATCATCATCGTGCATGCATCTGCTCCTGGTAAGGCCCCTATCCATGCCTAGGAGAGAGAGAGAGAGAGAAGGGATTAGAGAGAGAGAGAGAGCTTGCAGCCGGTTTGATTCGTCGGTTCGAACCTGGCGGCGTGCCCGTTGCCTCACTAAGCCTGAGCTCCGGTTGGAGACCCCCACCGGTGCCGGGCAGGCGTCCGGTGGAGGTCCAGCTGGCCATGGTGGTCCGGTCGTGCGCCGGCACAGTAATGTTCCATGGCGAATCGTAAGGGAGAAAGGGGAGAAAGAGAGAAATTAGGGAGAGAGAGAGAGAGAGGGGAGGCCGCCACGGCGGCGGCTGGCTCTGGACCGCCCCGAATTTGGCCGGCCATGTCATCGGCGTGAATCCTAGCCGCGTGGATAGAGAGAGAGAAAAAGGGAAAGAGGGAGGAATTAGAGAGAGAGAGGGAAGGGGGCCGCGGCCGGCTCTGGTCTGGCCAACGACGGTCGGGCCACCCCTAATTTGGCCGTGGCGGCCCTGGCCGCCGGTATGGATGGCCCCTGTTTCGGTTGAAACAGGGGAGCAACAGTAACAGAAGAAAAAAAAAATGGGGGTTGGCCGGATGGGCTGAGCCGATTTTGGGCCTGTTGGGCCAGTCTGAGAGCCATTTTTGAGCCACTGTTTGGGCCCTATAATGGCCGAAAATGGTAAAATAAATTTATGGCCCGAATCAGGATTGATTCTAGTTTCTGGGATAATTTTGTTTCCCTATTTGGGTGTATACATTGAGAGATATTCGAGCCCAAAGTTGGGCCCGTGAAGTGGTCTGGGTAGAGTTTTAAGAATCATTTTATTATTCAGATTTTAGAAATTTAATAATGTAAAATGATACTGTAGGTACCCAGGTGTCCAAATAGCTGGGTTATCAATTGGAATTTGCATACTGAGGTAAGTAAGCCAAGTATTATAATTTCATAGATTATTTAATTTATAAATTATGAATTTACAATTAGATGCATGTTTATGAAATGTGAAAAATGAAGTTCATTTATTCTAAATTAATGTATAGTACCACGAATTTATAAATAAGTATTTGTTATGATATGACTTATATGAGTATATGCAAAAATGTAATTATATTAATTTTGTAAATTATGTTGGTACTATCGAGATGATAAAATGCAATCATGATGATGACAGTGAAATTTAGTGTATGTGTCATCGCGGTTCTCATATGACTGGAAATGCCAAGTGATACGTGACCACCTCACATGGGAAGATATGTGGAGGTCACACATCCGTAGGATGTGTTCTAATGACAGATTATGATATGGTATAACACTGGTACTAGGACCCTTCCTCTTAGGGGACATTTAAGAGTGATACAAAATATGAGTGTTGTAGGGCCATGGGACACAAAGAAAAACAATGACAGTATAAACAGTGTTTGGTTTATATTGCATATTCTAGTATTTATTATTTAATTAAGCTTCCAAATTATTTTGATCTGATGACATGAATATGTTGATAGCATGATAAATGTAATTTGAAATTGTATTAGGCTTACTTATTGAGTGTGAGCTCATAGAATTCTCACAATGTTTTTCAGAGCCTCAGGAATGAAGAAGGATATTTGGGATAGACGGAGCTTCTATTAAATAAACTTAGTTCCATTATATTGATATAGTTCAGTATTGCTTGTGTGTAGGGCAGGTAGCCCAAGACTGATAATTATGGTTTGTAATAAATCATGGATTTGAATTTTGGTTTATATTGATTTATGTGATGAAGTTCGAGACGCCTTGCATGCCTGGCATGCGGTGGGTTGTCACCCTAGCTCGGGTTTGGGACTGGGGTGTGACACCTACCAAGCGTAGCTGCTCAGATCAGACAGAGCAAGACCCATCTATCCTGACATTCCATCCAGAAGACATCCTTCACTGCAAGGCCCCCACATGGCCCATCCTATTGCTGAGTGGCAAGGACTGTCCATAAATCGGTAAGAGGGACCCCTGACGAGGTAAGAACTCTTGAGCACTCAAAAGGTCCAACATGAGATCTTGCTTCATCAGTAATCTCATGGTGTTCCTTCGGATGTCAACTAAAAGTGATCGGGCATCATCAGTATTCAATGGCAAAAGGGCACCACCTTAGTTGCGTTTGGCTCACCAGCCTAGGCTAGCATAGAGTGACTATAGATTTATCTCATATCTATGACTTCTCCTTGCATGACTTTTAGGTAGTGTTTGATTCCCAAAACACTATCCCTGAATAAGTGTACGGGATAGTGTTTATCCAGGGAATATCCCTAAGGGATATGGATATCCCCTGGCTATCCCATGGATCATATCAAACTTTAAATGAAAATTTTTTGTTATAACTTTTGTTATTCTCGATCTCTGATTATATTTGATTGGAGGGATAAGAGAGGATATCCCCAAAAGTTTTTTTGTTAAACCCCAAACTATACCAACAAATTTCTGTTGAGAGAGAGAGGACTCTCATGTCTAGATTACGAACCAAATAGAAAAATTTTCTCCGATCGGACGGTTCTCCTTCGACCTCCACCTTTCTCTAGTTCTCCTCCTTGTTCTATAAACCGGCCAAACGAATGACCAGTATCCTTCTCGTCCCTGTCATGTGACCGGCAGCTGATCCTTCCCTTCTCCTTCTCTTCCTTGTCATCGAATCGGACAAACTCGGAACAGCTCCGCTGGCATGGCAGGAGTGGCCGAGGCGGGTCTGTCGCCGGCCTTACGCTCAACGAGCTCAATGAGGCAGTCATTGTCGAGTTGGTCAGCAAGGGTGTCTGGCTTTCGGGAGGAGGGCCAGAGGGCGGGGGGGCAAAGGGTCGAAGTTTGTGAGGAGCGTTGGAGTCTTCTTCTCACTGATCTAGGAATTTTTTTTTTATTATTCTGGTTATTAATATCCCGCATTTTTTTTTCGATAATAAGAGTGAAGAGTTCGGAGCAGAGTCAGTTGGTTTTCTTCAGGGCAATTTTTTTTTCCATTGAAAAGAGTGAAGAGTTCAGACCTTGTATTTATTTGTTATATATATATATATATATATATATATATATATATATTTCCGTTGAAAATAGTGAAGAGTTCGGAGCAGAGCGGGTTCGTTTTTTTCTTTTTTAGCAACCATGCTTGAGAGAAACTGGAACCAAGGATGCATTCGCTTCCTGCAAGCAAGCAAACACCTAATACTCACCACAAAGGTATGGTTACGAAAAACACAAGTCCCCACCAAAATTGCTTCGCATCGTCTGCTTGTGATCAAAACCATACTGGCAATCTCGCATAATGGCAGTGCAACCAGTGCTCAGTTTTCTGATTCTCGAAACCACTAAAAACCAAGTTTTTATGTCTCAAATCTCCTAATATTTAAGCCTAATTGTGTGACAGGCCGCTCCTCTCAGCCTTGCAATTTAATATAACAATCAGGTCAACTGACTTGGTCCAAACGTAATCTGATTTCTGAATGGTTGAATGGGCAAAAACCAAAATACACTGAACCTGATCAACTGCTTATGCAGCAACGACATATTTTATAGATGCTTAGCGAGACCAACATCATTATTGACAAAATCTAAGCGCGGCCTATTTAGTTATGGAAAATGTTTTTTTGTTTTTCTTCTCTTTTTTTTTTCATTCAAGCACCAAATAAATATAATCTGAACTTATACATTGTTCAAATTATGTGTTATAATCAATGGGCATGCAACAAATAAAAGATTCTGCATAAATTATATATACAGTGACTCAAGATCCATAATTATATACAGAGTGACTCAAACCATCATAAAAGAAGCAACCAAGTTGAGCTGCAGCATAGCGTTGTATCAGGCAATAAAGTTAAGGCTAATGTAAAGCCGTGAATCTTTGAGATTGCTCTTTATAAAAACCAATGAAGACAAGCAACTGGCTAATATTCATCCACTGTCTCATCCTCATCAATGCTGAGACCCAATTTTAGCATGTGGCAGATCCAGTTGCCAAACGTGTTGGGGTCTTCAAGGCTGAAACCACAGGTGAGAAGAGCAGCCTCAAAAGCAGCAACACAATGTCCTTAACATATTCGTCATTCTTGTCTGCCTCTGCCCGCCCTCTCAACTCCTCCACGATGGGATTCCTCTGGATTAATCTCCATAGTCTTCTTGCTGGACATGTAGCCAGCCATGCTTGAGTCCGTTAGGGGTTGCGCCTTCCTCAACAACAAACAAGATGAGCACAAACAACAACAAAGTCTAAAGTTAAATATTTCAAAATTATGAATAATCCACCTATAGGCCACAAGTTTAAAGAAAAGTCTCCAGTATAGACTACATAAAAGAAAAACTCAGAACAGCTCAGAAAAAACTCTGAACAGATATCACAGCATCTCTATAGAATGGATTTGAAGTCCTGTTTTCTTTCTCAATATGTAAAAATAGATCCGATGAACTTTAGGTAACAGCAGGTCATTTCATGTCATGCTCATAGCAAATGAAAGAAAGAAGACAGAAAAAAGGAGAGGGGAAAAAAATGCCAAAGATTACTCTGGATTCATGCCTCTGAAGAGTGGATCGTCTTCTTTCTAACCTTGGAGCATAGCACGCATTCGACCAGCCCCAAGTCATATGGAGATGCGGAAGCGAAATGATATCCCTGCTGAAATTTCTGCAACAGAATTTTGGATTTTGATCTTGGTAATCTTCCCAGATTGATTAGCAACTAGGATTTTCTTTGGTTTCTTGTACCCCAAGATTGTAAGAGAGGGTCATGGCCTCTCTTCTTCCTCACGTGAACCTTCAAATCTGATCCAGAAAATCAAGAGACGCTGCCCAAGGAGAATGTACTGCTAAGGTTTCTTCCTTCTCCTTCCTTGAGAGAGGCGGCTCCAAGAAGATGGCTAGGGCAGAGATGGCAGCAATAAAACCCTAGAAACCTAGGGCATCTATATGTGAAAGAGAGGAGGAGGAAGAGAAGGGATAGCTTATTCTAGGGAGAAAATGGTTCTTTCATTTTTTTCTCTAATCATCATCGTTACATGACTATATATAACACGTCCCTATGACGGCCACCAAAATAAAACCAGCACCACACATGAACCGGTGCCTTATTATATGGATAATAAACCCTAAAAAACTCCCTTGGACCAACCCACACCTTGGGCCCAAACTCGGCCCAATGATAGACTAGCCCCCTCAAGACCCAAACAACCTGGGCCTTAACCCTGTGGAGCCTACAAACCTCCACCCTAGGATTTAAGCTTTGGAGTACCACACCAGGCTCTACAATCTCCACCTTGGTGCTTCAAAGCTGCTGAAAAATCTGCACATTCCCTCATACCCATCAGTGTCATACATAAGAGAAAGCTATCCCATGGAAGAGTCTTCGTAAGTGCATCTGTCTGGTTCTTCTTTGTATGAACTTTTACTAGCTCCACTTCACCTTCTTCCACCAATTCTCTAATCCTGTGATACCTCACATCTATATGCTTTGTGCATGCATGATAGATTGGGTTCTGAGCCAACTGCGGGCACTCTAACTATCACTGTTTAACAATACTGTACCCTACTTCACCTCCATTTTCATGATGAGTCTCTTCAACCAAAGAGCCTCCTTGGCAGCCTCTGTAATCCCTATATACTCAGCTTCTGTTGTAGACAAAGCTGTAATAGGTTGAAGGGTTGATCTCCAAGAAATTAATCCACCATACATGCTGAACACATACCCTGTGGTAGACCTTCTTGTATCCAGATCACTTGCAAAATTTGCATCCACAAATCCTTTCAATGGACCTAATGACTTACTTGGGATATTAGATTTCTCCTTAGATCCATCTTGCTGCCCAAAAATCAGACCAAGTCCACGAGTTCCCTGAAGGTACCTCAAAATCCACTTGAGTGTCTTCCAGTGCTCCTTCCCTGGGTTTGCCATGAATCTGCTCACCTGGCTCACTGCATATGCTATGTCAGGCCTACAACACATCATAGCATACATAATGCTGCCCACGGCACTGGCATATGAAACTCTCTCCGTGTACTCTTTCTCTTCATCTGTCTGGGGGTTCTGTAACTTAGAAAGAGACATGTGACTAGCCAAAGGTGTTCCAATTGGTTTGGCCTTATCCATTCTAAACCTCTCCAACACCTTGTGAATATATCCACCCAATGACAAGTGTAGAATTCCCTTGGTCCTATCTCTGTAAATTTTCATCCCAAGTATCTTCCTAGCTGACCCCAAATCCTTCATTTCAAATTCTGTTGATAATGCATATTTCAGTCCATTCACTGCTTCAACACTCCTGTTGGCAATGAGCATATCATCCACATACAGAAGGAGATACAGTGCATCATCCTCATCCACATCTTTCACATAGACACAAGCATCATGTTCATATCTAGAAAATCCAAGGTCCAAAATAAAAGTGTCAAACCTTTTGTACCACTGACGGGATGACTGCTTCAAACCATAGAGCGATTTCTTTAGTAGACACACTTTTCTTCCAATCCAGATTCCTTGAAACCCTCTGGTTGCTTCATGTATATCCTCTCCTCTAGACTCCCATGTAAGAAAGCCGTCTTCACGTCCATCTGCTGCAACTCCATACCATGTTGTGCTACAAGAGATAACAATACACGAATTGAAGCATGACGTACCACTGGAGAGAATACCTCTGTGTAGTCCACTCCCTCTCTCTGTGAGAACCCCTTAGCAACAAGCCTTGCTTTGTATCTGACTCCACCTTGCTCTGAAGGTGCCTCCTTCTTTGTGAACACCCATTTTGAACCAATGGCCCGAGCATCTCTAGGTAGATCCACTAGCTGACATGTCTTGTTCTTTTCCAGGGACTCCATCTCCTCCATCATGGCCTGCATCCATGAGTCTCTTTTGAACTTTCCATGGCTTCTTGGAAGGTCTCTGGATCTTCATTTGCAGTGATTAGAGCATAGGAAATCATGTCATCAATGCGATACCAAGCAGGTTTGATGATGGTATGCTTTGTCTTGTGTAGTGCCACACCCCTTTGATCATCTCTCAAAGCTGAAGTGTGTGACTCCACCTACACCTTCTTTTGGATTGATGGCTCTTCTGGCTGATCCTTTACATGTATTGGAGCATTCATACCAAACTCTACCTCAAAAGAAGCATGTTTTGAAGTAGAAGTAGAAGGTACATCATCTGTCAGCCAATGCTGTCCACTGCTGTCCTGTTTAGCCTTTTCAGCTCCATCTGCAATCTCTGACCTCTTCAAGATGCTCTTCTCATCAAAAATAATGTCTCTACTGATGATACACTTCTGTGAATCTGAACTCCATAGCAAATAGCCTTTAACTCCATGTGGATACCCGATGAAGATCAGCCTTTGTGATTTTGGGTCCAGCTTGCTCCTTTCAGTTGCCTCCACATGTGCATAGGCTGGGCAACCAAAAATCCTTAGGTGTCCAAGCTCCACCTTCTTCCCACTCCAGATCTCCTCTGGAATGCCTCCATCAAGTTTTCTATTAGGGGACCTATTAACAAGAAAATCAGAGAACATAATTGCATCACTCCAAAAGACCTTGGGTAGTGATGCCTGCAGCCTCAAACTCCTAGCCTTCTCTGTCAATGTACGATTCATCCTCTCTGCCACACCATTCTGCTGGGGAGTCATCCTTACTGTGTAATGGCGTTGGATCCTATTTTCCTCACAGTAGCTTCTAAATTCATTGCTTGTATACTCCCCTCCATTGTCAGATCTCAAACACTTCACTGGTTTTCCTATCTCCTTTTCAACACCAACTCTCCAAGCTTTAAACCGGACAATTTACCTCTGATTTTTCTCTTATCAGATATACCCATACCTTCCTGGAGTAGTCATCAATGAAAGTTAAAAAATACTTAGCCCCACCTCTGGCTAACACAGGGGCCGGTCCCCATACATCTGAGTGAACTAATTCCAGAATACCTTCACTCTGCTTGGAACTGCTGGCAAACCTCACCCTATGTTGTTTACCATAAATACAGGGCTCACATATGTCATTGTCCTCCTTCTTAAGTGCTGGAATTAGACCTCTTTTGCTAAGTTCTATAATCCCTTTATCACTCATGTGTCCCATTCGATAGTGCCACAGTTTATAGACCAACTGTTCCTCCTGTGCCGCTGCTAGCACCTCTGCACCATCTATGGCCACTGAGCCTTCCATCTGATAGAGATTATTTTCCAACCTTCTCCCTTTCATCACCACTAATGCACCCTTGGTTATCCTCAAACATCCACTCCCCGGCTGGCTTCCAAAAGCATACCCATGCTTCTCCAGGTATCCCAAAGAAATTAGATTCTTCTTCAACTCCGGGACATGTTTGACATTGGTTAAAGTCCTTATAACCCCATCATACATCCTCACCCTTATGCTTCCAACTCCAGCAACCTTACAAGGATGATTATCACCAAGGCATACACTCCCTCCATCAGATTCTTCATAAGTTGCAAACCACTCCCTATGCGAAGTATAATGGTGAGAACATGCTGAGTCAAGTGTCCAACAACTATCATACTTCTTGGTCCCATCTGAAACTACCAGTACATCATCTTCACTGTCTTTAGATGAATTTGTACCACCATTGCTGGTTGAACCTCCCTTGGAAATGCCCTTCCCCTTCTTATTCTTCAGAAGTGGGCAATTTCTCTTCAGGTGACCAATCTGATGACACTTGTAACACTTCCATGCTTTCTGCTTGCCCCGAGACTTAGATCTGCCTTTGGACTTGCCTCTAACCTTTTCCCAGGGTCTTCCTTGCCTCTCATTCACAGCAAGTACCTCCGTGTTAGAGTTTCCCATGCGAATCTTTTCTCTTTGCTGGTTTGATCTCAGCACCCCCACAATCTCTTCATAATTCAGGGTCTCCTTCCCATACACCAAGGTTGTAATCAGACCATCATAGGAACTGGGTAGCGAACTCAACAAGATGAGGGTTTTGTCTTCTTCATCAATTTTCACATCAAGGCTCATCACCTCTGAGCACACTTGATTGAATTTCTGAATATGGGCCACAAGATCTCCTCCCTTAGGCATTCTCAAGCTGTACAACTGTTTCTTCAACCACAACTTGTTTGTCATGCTCTTTCCCATGTAAGTGTTCCCTAAAGTTTCCAGAGCCCCCTTGCCATGGTCTGCATGCAAATCTCCGGCAAGACTTGATCAGCCAAGCACATCCTGATTGTGCTAAATGTAATCTCCTCTAACTCCTCCCAATCCTCACGACTTACATTATCCAGTCTTTGTTTCACCAAGACCTTATAAATCCTTTGCTGTACCAATAAATCCTTCACCCTTTGCTGCCATAGGATGAAGTTTCCCTTGCCATCATACTTTTCAAAATCGAATTTAAAGCTACTAGATGCCATATCCAACCAAGAAATAATGCTCACAACAAAAACAGAAAATTAAACTTGCTAGAAATTTCTGGTTTGATATCTTACCAAGAAACGCCCAAGATCAATCTTTTCTCCACCAAATCACCGAGGCTCTGATACCAAATAAAGAGTGGATCGTCCTGTTCTAACCTTGGAGTATAGCACACATTCGACCAGCCCCAAGTAGTGTGGAGATGCGGAAGCGAAATGATATCCCTGCTAAAATTTCTGCAGCAGAATTTTGGATCTTGATCTTGGTAATCTTCCCAGATTGATTAGCAACTAGGATTTTCTTTGGTTTCTTGCGCCCCAAGATTGTAAGAGAGGGTCGTGGCCTCTCTTCTTCCTCACGTGAATCTTCAGATCTGATCCAGAAAATCAAGAGATGCTGCCCAAGGAGAAGGTACTACTAGGGTTCTTCCTTCTCCTTCCTTGAGAGAGGCGGCTCCAAGAAGATGGCTAGGGCAGAGATGGCAACAATAAAACCCTAGAAACCTAGGGCATCTATATGTGAGAAAGAGAGGAGGAGGAAGAGAATGGATAGCTTATTCTAGGGAGAAAAGGTTCTTTCATTTTTTTCTCTAATCATCATCGTTACATGACTATATATAACCCATTCCCCATGACGGCCACCAAAATAAAACCAGCACCACACATGAACCGGTGCCTTATTATATGGATAATAAACCCTAAAAAACTTCCTTGGACCAACCCACACCTTGGGCCCAAACCCGGCCCAATGATAAACTAGCCCCCTTAAGACCCAAACAACCTGGGCCTTAACCCTGTGGAGCCTACAAACCTCCACCCTAGGATTTAATCTTTGGAGTACCACACCAGGCTCTACAGCCTCCTGGTTATTGTCCCTAGAAAAAGATTGCAGAGATAAATGTACATATGCACGTTACAGTATGTGATGGTAATCAAACTAAAACAACTATCAATGGCACAAGAACACATTGGTATATTCAATATTAAATAAAACATGTCCATGAACCTAGAATGACAGCTTACATCCATCAGATGTTTCATCAAACTAAGCAAGCAAATAGCATCATTACATATCCCAAAAAATGGGTTCATAACAAGTTCAAATACCTTGATGTTGATTCAAGTGGTAATTAACAAAACTTTTCATTTGCTCTCCATCTAACATCATGAATAATTGACGAGTCTCCAAGGACTGACACAAGATGTTAGACATTACTGTAAAGTCTTCGATTGATAAATGTAAGCTAAAAAGCTTCGATATGCACTTGTCTATACGACACGAAGCTTCAAACCTCCCAAATGAGACAACTGAGACGAGCAATATATGCATCAATCTGTTTAAATGCAGAATCAGTGTTCGGATATGAGACATATCCCATCTTGCTCATCTGGATCCTTAGCATAGTCAAATTTCACACTGGCTTGGATTGAGGACTAATAAAATTAGCAGCATGTTCAGTATTTTTCTTAGCATCAAAAGATGCTTAATTTTGGAGTTTCCTACCGCTAGGGTTGGAAATTGAACTCGTCCGCCCTATGACCAGCCTTGGCTTGAAAACATGTTCCTTTTTCCTAAGTAATATATTAATAATTTTATATTCACAAAGTTTGAAAGCTTTTGCTATCATGCTTTTGGATGTGCATAGACTGATGCCATAATTTTTTAAAAAGTCATGGCACAAGAGCAATAAATGAAGGCTTGAGAAGCTGAATGAACATTGAACGAATCGGATTGAAGCCTAATTTTTAAAATAATATTATAAAAGCATTAGTTGAACCCAAGTTTGAACCATTGTCATCTTTTAACGGTAAGCCATAAAGAGACACAAAGAGCTAGTTAGTTGCTTAATAAGATATCCCCTCCAACAAGGAGATAGGAGAAATGACCTTGGGATATGGGCTTAAATCATTGAGGCAAGGGTATATGTGGATCCAAATGTTGTGTCCACTCTGCCAAAATAGTGTAATAGACTTGTGTTGTTCAGTAGGCTTATTTGTATTCTCTTTAGTTACCACTTTATACTCTTATCCACTCTATAAATGCTCAAAATAGTGAGGAGGTAATTTGGTATTTATGTTAAGATTTAAACTATCATAGAGTCAATGCATGTTAAATATTACTTATTATCTACACTAATTCTTTGCATTTATTAATTCATTCAAACACCAAAAAAAGATCATCCCTTCAACAATACATGAGATATCTTTTCCAAAATATATTCCTAGCAAAACATCCCCAAAATTAGTCCAATCTAATTGTCTACAAGTTATCAATCCTACACCTCCCAACCGCTATTATAAATGAAACATCAATACACAAAAACAATAATCCTTGGCCCTTAAGAATCAACTTCATATAGGAAATATATTTTCTTATAAAATGGTTGGAATGTTAACCAGCCCAATGTAGTTATTTAGTGAAATTTATTAATCACATTCTATTATCCTATTCCTTGGCCAAATAAATTTAAAGGAAGCAAAATGATAATATTAAACCAAGATTCATGGCACCATTTCTCTCCCCATGGACCGTTTGGAGAAGGAAAGAAAAAGGGGGGCACAAAACTCTAGATTAGCATGGGCTCAGCTAGTATTAACAATTTGTTGGAGTATATGATAGGGGAGGCAGAATATAATCTTTTCACAAAGGAAAAGATCTACTAATACTATTATTATCTTGGGCATTCATGTCTTTGAAGATTGGGCCACTCTAGGAAATTTAAAAAATTTTCCTTTTGTTGAAACTCGGCTTATCTTTTGATTCCAATACTTACCTGCACATTTTTTTTAGGTAAATCTGTGCATATTTCCTCTCTTCTTCCCTATGACTTTGACAATTCATGTCTCTATATTTATTTTCCCTTAATAAAAATTGGATGAGTTAACACCTTCTTTTCTTTTTTTTAAAAAGAAAGTGTTTTTTAAATCTATATTTTTGAAGATATTTATATTATAAAAGGAGCCATTGAAGAATGTGTCATGGGTTTGGAAAAGAAGAGCAAAGTTAAATGAAAGGGGAACGTATTTAGATCTAGTGCAAGCAATGAAGCGTTGGTAATGAAATTATAGGAAACAAGTGACAAAAAAGAAGAGTTTTTAGCGGAAGATATAATCAGATCCAACCAGACATATAGAGGATCCAATCAGATTTAATAAAGAAGGATGTTAAGAAAAGCAAAGCAAAAACAAAAATGAGAGAGAGAGAGAGAGAGAGAGAGAGAGAGAGAGAGAGAGTGTTGTCACTCTTACACAACACTGTAACCAAAACAAGTCTTTTGAAAGATTTAAACTCTAGAAGTTCATATAAAGGTTTTAAAATAATAAAAAAAGCTTTAAAATCCAACAATCCATACAAAATGATATTTAAGTTATTTTAAATTAATTTTAATTCTAATATATTATTTTTTCTAAACTACAGAACTAACCCCTATACTTAGGGGGTTATGTCACTTTGGTCCTTGAACTTTAAAAAGTTATAAAATAATCCTGAACTTTCTATTTTGTATTACTTTGATCCCTATCGTTAAATAGAGAACACGCCGTTTATTTTATCATATGTGGCAGCATACATAGCAATACACGTGGAATTCAAATGATAAAAATAAATTTAAAATCCATATTAACCCATTAACCTATTTTAATCATTTAAAAAATATTAAAAAATAAAAATAATCTCCCCTCACCTTGATTTATCTTAACCCGTAAGTACTCACGTATCCACTATGCTCCTCCTAAGGCAAATCAGGGTGGAGGGAGATTTTTTTATTTTTTTTTATTTTTTTAAATTATAAAGTAATGGGTTAACAGGTTAGTTATGAATTTTAAATTTATTTTTGCCACTTGGATGCCACGTATGTTGCTACGAATGCTGCTACATAGGATAAAAATAAACGTCTTTCCTATTTAATGGTAAGGATCAAATTAAAGTAATACAAAATAGAAAGTTTAGGATTATTTTTTATAACTTTTTAAAGTTTAAAGACCAAGTGACATAACCCTCAAAGTATAGCGGTTAATTCTATAGTTCAACCTTATTTTTTGCATGAGTTGCATGAGGAATAATTTTGGAACAAGCTGTAATTTGAATTATCCAGAGTAATGTTTAATGTAGGGAGTCAAATATCTAAGCATGATTCGGGAGTCTAACAAGTTTCTTGACAATGGTAGCGAAACCCAAATATTGTACAACAATATGCGATAGCTTTTGTGGAAATATTTGTTAGTTGCCATCCTAATAAAATCTTTAAACCATTGAAAAAAGTATAGAAGCACTTCTCTCTCCATAATCGCCATGAAACATATCCCTAAGGCTATCCATGAATTCAAATATTGAACAAGGCATCTGCCACAATTTTTGATTTCCTCCTACAATATTGATGAATCTTTAGTTTATTCCTCTCACGATCAATCCTTGAGATAAGGATGTAACAGTAGATATTTTAAGCTACTAACATAACAGACATGCTAGACACATGAAAACCATTGCATATATATATATTAAAATTATTTACATTATATTATATATTTACTATAAAAAAAAGTCTAGCTTGAATGTTTTTTATAATTACTTTTAAAAATCGGACTTCAACCCACTGGTTCAAGAGCCTTCCTTAATCCCTTCAACATCTTATACCATCTCCTTATGCCCTTTAACTTATCTTTGTTTGTGGCACCATCCACAGAAATGTCTAAAAAAATTCATATTAAACTTACATGAATCCAAAGAGTGAATATATTATTTTTAATATATAATCATGTGATAAGGATAAGCCCTTCACTAAAACCCAAATACAACCTTTATTTTGTGGGCGATTTTGGGTGTGTCAACGCAATACTAGGACTATTTATTAAAGTCTCTCCCATTTATCTCAAGTTAATTAAAAAAAAACATAGCTTCTATATTAACATTTCAACTACTAGAATCATATTAAGTAAATCTTTTTAAAAACAAAATGATATTAGTATAATAAAGATTTTCATTCCAACATAATATAAGGCACGGATTAACCGTCCCACTAATTAAATAACAATGTGGTGTCTTAGTTTACCAACTATCCTAATCCCCATAAACCAAGGAGTTTGTTATTATCAGAGAAAGTAGGGACACTCATTAACTTCAGTTATTCATTTTCTAAGATAAAAGCCAATATTTATGACACTATAGGGGATGATAAAAATAATAGGAATCAGATAGTGCTAATTTTTTAAATTTTATATGTTGACGATTCTTTTGCAATGGCGTATTATCATAACAATATTTTGAAAACTTGATGAATCATTTGTCTTTACAGATAGCTTTTCACTTAGCTTTAGCACATGATTGACTTGAAATTTAAACCAAATAACTAAGTATAAGGCCAAGTATTCTTTGGCTTTTTTATCTCTTCCTTTCTTTTCTCTCTCTCCCCCCCATTTGTAAGTATGCAACAGCTCTCATTTCATTCACCTCTATGAAATGAGTGGTGCATGGGCTTTCTCTTGCCCCACCATTTCTCTCATAAAAAAGGTAAAGAATCAAAACCTACATGAACTAAGAGATTGGCAAAGAAATAACCAATATAGTTGAGAACTCTACTTGCTTATTTATCACATGAAAGTTTGATGTTAAAAAATGTAGTTAATTCTATGAATTAGATATATTGACATTTCCTACCAATTTTTCTTTAACAAATTCTATCATATGAAAATTCTCTTTGAATAAAGATAACAAATATTGTATAAACTCTAAAACTGTCTCTTCATTCTCATGTCAAAACTAGCCCCTACATAACTGAAAACACACCATTAAATTGCTTCATATCACATATTGAATCAATAAATAGTCAATATAAATGTGAAACCACTAGAAATAATATAGAATTCTTTGGCAACACTCTATAACAATATCAATTTCTTAAGCTACTTTTGTTGAAGATAAGACTTCACCATACCTATTATGCTCATGTAGTTTCATCTCTAAACATTTTAGCCATCTAATTATATTTTTTATATCAACTAGTATGTCTACAAAATAAAACTCATAATGGCGTAATATAAGGCATACCACATCACAAAACCATGATAACACTATCTATGACATTACAAGATTATACGTCAATCCAAATTATAATACCATAGCTAACCATAACATATATGAGCATTATCAACATATACTGATAAACCAGTGCGCGTAATACATGCTATGACTTACATAAGAAAAGCATCATATCTTGTAAAAGTAAGTATAAAATTGCTACCTCGAATGCTAATCTAGAATTCATTACTCACCATCCACCATAGACCTCTAACATGAATCTCAATGCACCAATCCGTACTATCAATCCAGCTTAATATCAATAATTCACCAAAGCAGTCACTTACAATTATCAGCATAGCTAAATTAATCCCTGGCTTCATTAATCAAATTGCTAAAATTACATTTATACCCCTATAATTAAGGCTCAATCAGACTAGATATTACCATAATTAGGGTTTAGCAATTGTCCAATTGGACCAAGATCTGGTTACCTAATCAAATTGGGTTCAAGTTCAGCTTCTAGTTCATAAAGTCAAACTGGTTTAAGGTTTGACTTGTGCCAAATCAAATTAGTTAGGTTTAGTTGCTAAGAATTACTAGGTTTACGTTTGATAATTAGTATTGGCTTGGATTGGTTTGAATCACGCTCAAACTTAGATGAAATAGGCTTGGATTAGGCCTTAATTGATTGAACCCCCTTGAACTGGTTGGGTCTGGTCCAAGTGGAGTTAGACTTGGCTTAGATCAATTTAACAACAAAAAAGATTTGGTTTGCCTATTTAACTCAATTTGATCTCTGGTTCAGTGAATTTAGCTTGGGTCCAGGTGCTGGTTGACTGAACCAGGTCCCAGATTTGGTTCACGTCAACTTAACCTAATTATTCCAAATGAACTACGCTTGAGATTTGGTCAAATCGGTTTGGTGTTATTGATTTGAATCAAACCTCACCTGATTTAAGTCATCTCAGACCAAATTGGTTTAATCTGGTTGAACCATTGAATCGGTTCTCACCAATTAAAGAAAGCGGGTCTTCTTCTTCTTCTCAGATGGCCCGAGCTTTGTCTTCCTTGCTGCATGGAGATCGGCCAAAGCAGATCCCAACCACCTTGGATCTCCGTTCGTTGGTGTCACAAGCTTCCTCTCCGGCGATGATCGACAAGGACTAGGTGTGGCTAGCAATAAGGAGACCTGAAGGCTGATCTCACCAAGAACATAGATCGGCCCTAGCAACACAGTGATCCAACACCTACTTTGGATGTTGGACATTTTAAATGTATTGCTGAATCAAAAGTAATGATTCGATTGTAAATAGAAATCTCCATCCTATTGCAATTAAGGCTATCATAGAGTAACTATAAATTTACCTCATATCTATATGACTTCTCCTTGCATGACTGCAAGGGCTTCAAACCTCCCAATGAGCTAACTGAGAAGAGAGATATATGCATGAATCTATTTAAATGCAGAATCGGTGTTCAGATTGAGACATATCCCATCTTGCTCGTCCGGATCCTTAGTGTGGTAAAAATTCACACTGGCTTGGATTGAGGACTAATAAAATTAGCAGCATGTTCAGTGTTTTGCTTAGCATCAAAAGATGGTTAATTTTGGAGTTTCCTACCACTAGGGTTGGAAATTGAAGTAGGCCACCCTATGACCAGCCTTGGCTTGAAAACATGTCCCTTTTTCTTAAGTAATATAGTAATAATTTCATATTCATAAAGTTTGAAAGCTTTTGCTATTATGCTTTTGGATATATGGACTAATGTCATAATTTTTGAAAAAGTCATGGCACAAGAGCAATAAATGAAGGCTTGAGAAGCTGAATGAACATTGAACGAATCGGATTGAAGCCTAATTTTTAAAATAATATTATAAAAGTATTAGTTGAACCCAAGTTTAAACCATTGACATCTTTCAACGGTAAGCCATAAAGAGAGACAAAAGAACCAGTTAGTTAATAAGATAATCCCCTCCAACGAGGAGATAGCAGAAATGACCTTGGGATATGGGCTTAAATCATTGAGGCCATGGTATATGTGGATCCAAATGTTGTGTCCATTCTGCCAAAATAGTGTAATGGACTTGTACCATTCAGTAGGCTTATTTGTATTCTCTTTACTTACCACTCTATACTCTTATCCACTCTATAAATGCTCAAAATAGTGAGAAGGTAATTTGGTATTTATGTTAAGATTTAAGCTATCATAGAGTCAATGCATTCTAAATATTACTTATTATCTACACTAATCTTTGCATTTATTAATTCATTCAAACACCAAAAAAAGATCATCCTTTCAACAATACATGAGATATCTTTTCCAAAATCTGTACCAAACATCCCCAAAATTAGTCCAATCTAATTGCCTACAAGTTATCAATCCTATTTCCACACCTCCCAACCGCTATTATAAATGAAACATCAATACACAAAAATAATAATTGTTGGCCGTTAAGAATCAACTTCAGGTAGGAAATCTATTTTCTTATAAAAGGGTTGGAATGTTAACTGGTCCAATATAGTTATTTAGTGAAATTTATTAATCACCTTCTATTATCCTATTCCTTGGCCAAATAAATTTAAAGGAAGCAAAATGATAATATTAAACCAAGATTCATGGCACCCTTCTCTCCCCATGGACAGTTTGGAGAAGGAAAAGAATAAGGGGGGCAAAGAACTCTAGATTAGCATGGGCTCAGCCAGTATTAACAATTTGTTGGAGTATATGGTAGGGGAGGAAAAATATAATCTTTTCACAAAGGAAAAGATCTACTAATGCTATTATTATCTTGAACGTTCATGTCTTTGAAGATTGGGCCACTCTAGGAAATTTTAAAAATTTTTCTTTTGTTTGGAACTTGGCTTATCTTTTGATTCCAATACTTTAGGATTAACCTGTGCATTTTTTTGTTTTTGGTAAATCTGTACGTGCATATGTTTTCTCTCTTCTTCCCTATGACTTTGACAATTCATGTCTCTATATTTATTTTCCCTTAATAAAAATTGGATGAGTTAACACCTTCTTTTCTTATTTTTTCATTAAAAAGAAAATGTTTTTGTAAATCTATATTATTGAAGAGATTTATATTATAAAAGGAGCCATCGAAGAATGTGTCATGGGTTTGAAAAAGAAGAGCAAAGTTATATGAAAGGAGAATGTATTTTAGATCTAGTGCAAGTAGTGCAGCGTTCGTATGAAAACTAGGAAATAAGTGACATAAAAGAAGAGTGTTTAGCGGAAGATGGAATCAGATATCCAACAAGACATATAGAGGATCCAATCAGATCTAATAAAGAAGGATGTTAAGAAAAGTAAAGCAAAAAGAAAATGTGAGGGAGAGAGAGAGAGAGAGAATGTTGTTACTCTTACACAAAACTGTAGCCAAAACAAGCCTTTTGAAAGATTTAAACCCTATAAGTTCATATAAAGGTTTAAAAATAATAAAAAAAACCTTTAAAATCCAACAATCCATACAAAATGATATTTAAGTTATTGTGAATTAATTTTAATTCTAATATATTATTTTTTGCATGAGTTGCATGAAGAGTAATTTTGTAACAAGTTGTAATTTGAATTATCTAGAGTAATGATTAATGTAGCACTTGTTTGGAGTCAAATATCTAAGCATGATTCGGACTATTTCTTGACAATGGTAGCTAAACCCAAATATTGTACAACAATGTGCAATAGCTTTGTGGAAATGTTTGTCGGTTGCCATCCTAAAAAAGCTTTAAACTATTAAAAAGAGTATAGAAGCACTTCTCTCTCCATAATCGCCATGAAACATGTCCCTAAGGCTATCTATGAATCCAAATATTGAACAAGGGATCTACCATCATTTTCTGGCTTCCTTCTACAACATTGATGAATCTTTATTTAGTTTATTCCTCTCACGGTCAATCCTTGAGATGAGGATGTAAAACTAGATATTTTAAGCTACTAGCATAACACACATGCCAGAGACATGGAAACCATTGCATATAAGTTAAAATTATTACATTATATTATAAATTTACTATAAAAAAGGTCTAGCTGAATGCTTTTCTATAATTATTTAAAAAAATCAGACTTCAACCCACTCGTTCAAGAACCTCCTTTAATCCCTTCAACATCTTATACCATCTCCTTATGCCTTTAACTTCTCTTTGTTTGTGGCACCATCCATAGAAAAAGTCTAAAAAAATTCTTATTAAACTTATATGAATCAAATGAAGTGAATATATTATTTTAATATATAATCACATGATAAGGATAAACCCTTCACTAAACACAAATACAACCTTTATTTTGTGGGCAATTTGGGTGTGTCAACGCAATACTAGGACTATTTATTAAGGTCTCTCCCATTTCTCTCAAGTTAATTATACAAAAAAATGGCATCTATATTAACATTTAAACTACTAGAATCATATTAAGTAAATCTTTTTAAAAACAAAATGATATTAGTATAATAAAGATTTTCATTCCAACATTATATAAGGCATGGATTAACTGTCCCACTAATAAAATAACAATATAGTGTCTTAGTTTACCAGCTACCCTAATCCCCATAAACCAAGGAATTTGTTACTATTAGAGAAAGTAGGGACACTCGGAATGCTGCCACATTATTAACTTTGATTATTTCATTTTCTAAGATAAAAGCTAATATTTATGACACTATAAGGGATGATAAAAATAATAGGAATTAGATAGTGCTAATTTTTTAGAATTTATATGTTGACAATTCTTTCTGCAATGGCATATTATCATAACAATATTTTGAAAACTTGATGAATCAATTGTCTTTATAGATAGCTTCTTAATGAGCTTTAGCACAAGATTAACATGAAATTTAAACCAAATAACTAAGTAGAAGGCCAAGTTTTCTTTTGGAATTTTTACATCTTTCTTTCTTTTCTCTCTCTCCCCCCATTTGTAAGTCTACAACAGCTCTCATTTCATTCACCTCCATGAAATGAGTAGTGGGCTTTCTCTTGCCCCACCATTTCTCTCATAAAAAAGGCAAGAATCAAAACCTACATGAATTAAGAGATTGTCCAAGAAATAACCGCTATAGATAAGAACACTACTTGCTTATCCATCACATGAAAGTTTGATGTTAAAAAATGTAGTTAATTCTATGAAGTAGATAAATTGACATTTCCTACCAATTTTTCTTTGAGAAATTCTATCATATGAAAATTCTCTTTGAATAAAGATAACAAATATTGTATGAACTCTAAAACTCTCTTCATTCTCATCTCAAAACTAGCCCCTACATAACTGAAAACACATCCATTAAACTGCTTCATATCACATATATTGAATCAATAAATAGTCAAATATAAACGTGAAACCACTAGAAAGAATATGGAATTCTTTGGCAACACTCTATAACAATATCAATTTCTTAAGCTGCTTTTGTTGAAAGTTAAGGCTTCAACATACCTATGATGCTCATGTAGTCCCATCTCTAAACATTTTAGCTATATGTTCCCTGCCTAAACTTATACTTCAGCTAGTGGGAAGTAGTAGATGTTGTAGTGGTCCGTTCAAGAAAAAAATTGGAATTCTTTCCACCTAGCATTGAAAGACGGTTACTTGGTCAAATTGGAATTTCCAACCATGAGGCTCAAGAGAGGAATTCCTCTTGCCCCTACCCCTGGGGAGATATGTTAGTATGATTGAATATGGAAGATCTATAAACCATCTGATAATTTAAAGAATAAAATAATCACTTGATTTCAGGATAAGATAAGCTAGCCCAAGATCTCCATGAACACCATGAATGGCATAATCATTACGAACAAGCATTAATAATAAGACCGAAAAAGATTGTAAGTAGAATAAAATTGAGAAATATAATGTGGAGAGAGAAAATAAATAAAAGTCAAATCAAAGTTCTTGGCTTACTAAAGATACGTATTAACAATCATGCTACATCAGTGCACTACAAGAAAATATTAAATAGTGACAAAAATTAGTGATGGAAATTTTCGTCACTAAATTATGACGGTTTAGTAACAAATAGTGATAAAAAATTAAAATCAGTGACGAATTAATTTTTTCATCACTAAACTGTCACTAAATTAGTGACGGACTATCACATCCGTCACTAATTTAGTGATGGATTGCCCTTTCGTCACTAATCCATAACAAATTAGTGACAGAAGAGTAATCCGTCACTAACTTTGTGATGGATTGCTTTTTCGTCACTAATCCATCACAAATTAGTGATGAAAAATAATCGTCACTAATTAGTGACGAAAGAGCAATCCGTCACTAAATTAGTGATGGATTAGTGACGGATATTTCTTCCGTCACTAATCCATCACTAATTTAGTGACGGATTGGGCAATCCGTCACTAATTTTGTGACGGATGAGGCAATCCGTCACTAACTTAATGATGGATTACTTTTTCGTCACTAATCCGTCACAAATTAGTGATTAGTGACGAATTATTTTCCATCACTAATCCATCAAAATTAGTGATGGATGAGAAATCCATCACTAAATTAGTGACGAATTGCCCTTTCGTCACTAATTCATCACTAATTAGTGACGGAAGAGCAATCCATCACTAAATTAGTGATGGATTGCCCCATCCGTCACTATTTTAGTGACGGATTGGCCTTCCGTCACTAATCCGTCATTAATTTAGTGACGGATTGCCCTATCCATCACTAATTTAGTGACGGAAGAGCAATCCATCACTAATTTAGTGACGGATTTCTTCATCCATCACTAATTTAGTGACATATTGCCCTTCCGTCACTAATCCATCACAAAATTAGTGACGAAAGTGCAATCCGTCACTATATTAGTAACGAATTAGTGACGGATTACCCTTCCGTCACTAAATTTATATTTTTAATATTTTTTTATTTGAATGAGAAGAAAGAAAGTAAAATAAAAAATTTATAATTATAATAATAATATATTTTTATTATAAATAATTACATGTCTAATATTTTTTTAAATGAATTAATATTAAAATAAAAAATAATAAAATATTTTTTAATTTTATTATTTTTATATATTATGTATTATATAATTAAAAAATATGCAGATGAATGACGTCATCACGTAGGCAACCTTAAAATTTTTTTAAAATATGTTATCATATAGAAAGCGTTTGTTCAATAGCACACCGTTGTAGCTGCATTCCAAAAAATTTTAAGCATGGGAATGGCCATATTTGAGGTTAAAATCGTCTGTTGCAGAAGCAAGCGGAAACGGGACGAACCTCCCCCTAAATTCGCTCCCAAACACATCAAAACCCTCGCCTACCCCAAATCCTCGCCCACTCCTCTCCTCCTCGCTCCCCACCGCACCCCGCTCACCCGCGACCAAGCGCTCGACCGCGTCCTCGCCGACCTCGACTCTGCCCTCGCCCATGGCGTCCCCGTCGACGCCTCCCTTTTCGCCTCCCTCCTCGAGACATGCTCCCAGATGCGCTCCCTACGCCACGGTGCCCGCCTCTGCCTCATCCCCTCCGCCCTCCTCCGTCGGAGCCCCGATCTCTCCGCCAGGCTCCTCCGCTTGTATGCCTCGTGTGGCTGCGTCAACAAGGCCCACCGACTGTTCGACCAAATGCCGCAGCGATTTAAGGACAGCGATTTAAGATCAGACGGTATAAGCGTGAACAAAAATTCCGTAGTTCCATGTAACGCTCAGTCCTCTTTGTTGGAACCGAAAGCTAATACCGGTTAACGGCGCCAGGTTGGTTAGCCTGTCTTTCTTCGCTGCCAGCCGTCCATTTACTCACGGTTAACTCCGTTTAAGAGATGAAACCCTAGTGGCCCGCTCCCGGCCCCGCTCCTCCACCCATCCTCGGTTTCTCGATAAAGGCCAGGCGAGGCGTATGGGCAGATTACTTATGCTCTGTAATACGTCCTGTGTATGGGCAGAAGGCAGCTTCGAGATGCCGTGGAGAAGCTCGAGATGGTTCGCCAGCTGAGGCGAGCTTCTCTAGCTCTTAAAGGTAATTGCCGTGACTCCTTTTTGAAAGCTTTTCGTATGGTTACTAAACATGAAATAGATAAGCTTGCACTGGCTATGAGCTGTATGTTGAAATGCTTTTGATGCGATGGGAGAGCAAACAAGTCTTCCATCTATTTCTTGTTTCGATCAATCGGTCTATTGGTTTGATATATATACAAACAAATAGTGCCGCCTTGCTTTACATAGGAATCGTTTATAGGGATCGATCCTTTTGTTCTAACAACTTATGGAAACCATGCACATGATTTCTTGACTCAAAGTTGGCTCTAACATGCATACTATCTTTTCTTTCAAATGACTGTGCAGTTGCAGCATGGGAAGCTGTGATTGGGCTAAACTTGGAACTGGGCCAGGTTCGCAATCACGGCTATATATTAGTGTCTGTGATGCTTTGAGTTAGATTTATTTGATGGTTATTTTGCCATAGGATGTTCCTTCATCAGTGCTCACAGATGATTTCTCTCAAGTGTCAAGAAAAGCTTAGAAGTCAGTGTACCGGAATTGCGGGTTAAAGCCATCAAGGGACTTGTTGACCTTATGAATGGGGAACTCCAATCAGGTTTCTGTCTTCTTCTATGGAACCCATGCGACTTTCTTAAAGTTCCCCAATATAACCACTCTTGACACTTTTATAGAAAGAAAAGCAAGATTAGGAGGGAAATGATTTTAATTTTCTGTGACAGCTGAGCTGCTCTTTGATGGTATTCAAGACTACAATACGGAAGATGGTCGAGGTCAAATGGGTATGCTGTGCTTCTGACAGTGAATCAAGAGGAAGCTTTTCCTCTGTATGCCTAATTTATGCAAGTTTTTTTTTTTATTATTCTTGGTATGCAGGAAATGTTGCTCTTTGTCATGGGGAATTTCTACATTGCACTGGGAACTTTTCGTTGGCAAAGAACTTATATGAGAGGGCACTCCAGATATCAGAAGCAAAGGCTATATCAAGTGATTTGTATCTGGCTTCTGCCAATATGATCCCTGAAGAAGTTCTGCTGGGAGCTATGTGTGCCTTAGGTCAGCTGTTATCACATTTGGGGTAACGTTCTTGTTCTTAATTAAAAAGTCACTACTTTATCCGGCATATTTTTGCATTGATGTTGCATATATGATTGTGCATAAAAGCCTTGAGTATTAAAATAATTCACCTGAGGGTTATATCCCACCTTTTTCAAAGTAATTGAGTTAAATATCTAATACACATCTAATGTTGATTCTACTAAATCAAATGCCTCACCTATTGTAATTGCCATCTAGCAATATATTTTCATTGTGACTTTTCATATTTAGTTAATGCTACCATCTAAACTCAACTCAACTCAATTCAACTAAGCCTTTTCCCAACTACATGGGGTCGGCTACATGAATCTGCTTCCTCCACTTTGCTCTAATCAGGACTAAGTCGATATTTAAATTACAAATAGTTATATCTTTTTTAATTATTTCTATCCATATTAGTTTAGGTCTACCTCTACTTCTATCCTTACCATGGATTGTTAAAAAATCATTTTTTTTAATGGAGCATCTAAAGGTTTTCGTTGTATCTGATTCAGAAAATTTCAAGAAGCAGAGGATTTACTGACGAAGGCACTAACCAAGGCTGAAGATCATTTTGGTTTGTCATACTTAAACTTCTTAGTATATGAACTGTATGTTTATGACAACATTCAGCATTTTCCAATTTGAGTGCTTGACTTTCATCACATGTTATTCTTCAATTCAGGTTCAACTCATCCAAAGGTTGGGATTGTGTTAACTTGCATAGCCATTATGTATAAACATAAAGCAAAGGTGGAAGCTTCAAGTTCTATATTGATCCAGGAGGTTAGCCTGAACCTTGATTTATTTGTCACTTTCGATAATTGTTATGTCTTCTTGATTTTACATAGATTTAATGGGTATTTGTAAAGGAAGTTGGCAATTTTCAGCAATTGTGTCTTAGTGAATTCATTTTTTTTTTTCCACAGCTGTAAATGTGGCAAAACATGGCTAGACATTATGTAGGAATTCACTTTGTTTTGTGCCATTAGTTTTCTTAATTGTATGCCATGATTATCTTATTTGTTCACATGCTCTTCACTCAACTGGGTTTAATTTATATAAGCAAGCACCAAAGCCTCGGAAGCTTGTCATTTTTATTGAAATTCAGTTTAGCATATGCTTAATTGCTTATTGATACTGCCAAATGACAGGGACTATATTGAAGGGCCATTGATTTGCTAAAAGCGCCAGCCTTGGACCATGAAGGTATTTCAATTTCCACTGAAATATCTAATTTTGCATTGCACATATGCATGTAAGATTTTCATTTGATGGTGCATGATTGCAGATGATGATATACAGGTGGATGGAAGAGATGTTGTTGCCCTTGCAAGAGGTAATTTGCACCACCTTATTCTCTGCGTTCATGATATGTAGGACCATTGCATATAAGCAAAACAATGTGAAATATTTTGTTCTCTTTCATGTCTGCGGCAAATAGAGCATAGGAGGAGTGGAGAAAGATCAACTATGTATCATGTTTTCTAAAGGCTGTATTTCTTGCTGATTGAAATTCTCTGTTCACTTATATGTTAAAGTTTATCAAAAAACTCTCAGCCCTACTCCTTGAGTAAGATAGTATTTATCATAGTCTACTTCTAATTTGGAAAGCAGTTTCAAATATTAAGTCATTTAACACCTAAAAAAATCAAACATTCTAGCCTGGTTATAGTACTCCAAGTGGCCACAAGATTTATTTTTCTCCTTCCTGTGATCCTGGAAGTGAATATATTGCAGGAGGTGCAGTTAAAAGATTAACCAGTAACACAGAAACATGGAATGTATCACATGGAATTTGTTGGATTGAATTTGAAGTCCTTGATTGCTGCTAGGCATGTTAGTGGTAATGAATATCTCAACTTACTGTGGAGATTCCACTTCCTACAGCTTGAATTCCTCTTCCTCTCCCTCTCCTCCATTCATCCTCACTTTAAATGGAACCACCTTTTGTTTATTATGTGCAAGGATTTGATTTTATTTGACCAATGAACATTGGACCCTTTGATTTATCCAAGAGTATCAGCATCTGACAGTTGAAATATGAGGTTACATATGTCATTCAGGTGCAAACTTTGAAGAAATTTGTAATTACTCTGGTACTTGACAAAAACGTTTTCTGTGCAGTTGTGCCCAAGCCCATGCTACATAAGATGTAACATACCTTTCATTTTAGACAACTAATATGACCTTGACACTTCCCTATGCAAGCACCACTTAAGCTTACTAAGCCTTATCAATCTAGACAAAATAATTCTAGGCCCCAGCACTAGAATCTAAGACAATGGCAAGCATTTTAGGACAACCATACATATAATTCAATAGTTACATCACTTCTCTGAATGTAAGCTCAACAACTCCATGATCAAATGATCTTGGTGTTTGAAATGATTCGGAACTCTCCATCCAAAGGTACTCTTGTATACTCTTTCTTTGAGTTTATTAGAACAACCCACCCATCATAAAATGTCCCCAATCATTTTCTGATTCTGATTTGAACAGCTGATAGTGTTGTTCCTCACATCATAAGTGTGCTACCTAAGCTATGATCTTTGCATTCTAGTGTTCCTAGTTGCTACGTGTCATGTGCTATCCTGGTCAAGTAATGACATGGTGTTCCTGAATTTGTCACATGAAAAAATGGCTTTTCAAATTGAGTCTTGTGCCTAGACATTACTTTAATTTCTGGATGATCCTTGGTCTCAAGTAGAATATACTTAATGTGTAGGAATTCTGTGGAGGACTTCCCCTATTATGATTTACATCTATCTATTGATGCTTTATACACAGTGGAGCCCTACCTTCCTCTAATTGTTTAGGAGTTAACAGCTTATACTTAATATGGGCCTTTTTTAGATCCTTTCTTGCAACATTCTTTGCCTAGCAAAATGTTTTTCTTCATGATTAGCTTGTTTAGGCCCTAATAGCTTGTACTTAATGTGGGCCTTTTGAACCCTTCTTACAACATTCTTTGCTGCCTAGAGAAAGATTGTTCTCCATGATTGATACTTGTTTTGGCACCTGAGGTTTTGGAGAAGGTTCAGCCATTTATAGTTTTCAAAGCAAAAAAGAAAAAAAAACTATGTTATGTTAAAGCTTATTTTGCTTGCATGAAAAAGTCAGGTACCTTATCTCTTGTGGGTGCATCTACGAGTTCCAGTCATTTATGATGAGTAAACTTTCAATATCATAGTGCTAGCTCCTGTTGAGGTGATAAATACAGTATATCTTTATCATATTGCTGCTGGCCTAACTTTATACTTATTTTACTTCAGGCAAGGGGTTTGAAGAGGCTTAATGCCCCCAAGCATTGGATGTTGGCAAGCTTGGAGGTGCCTTTGCTAGTCAACATGCATCATCTTTATTCTAATTCTAATTTTTATTCCTATTTTTTCAGCTGGAATTGGATGTTGAAATTGAATTATAAGTTGTTTTAATTTTTGGCTTCCTCTTCTTACACTAACATTATGATGCACCAGAATTTTCAGTCCTCAAGTAGACTTTTCACAACATGAAAGATCAAGTAGTTTAACTCCTCAAGTAGGCAAGGCAGCAACACTTTCCATTCTAAGCATATCTGTTGGACTCCCAGTAAGTTAATTCTAACTGCTCAAATCATGATCTCGAACACCATAACTTCAGGATAACTAAGACATTGTGTTTACCTTTCTAATGCATTATAGAACGTGGGAGAGCATTTTGAGACATGGAATGCTGGTGTTCTTGGTCCTGTGACATTAAATGGTCTTAATGAGGGAACTAGGGACCTCACATGGCAGAAGTGGACTTACCAGGTTGGTCAGCACAACTCCTTTCTTCAGTACAATGTATATTGCGGCTTGGTAATTTTGGTGGTGTTGTCCAGATTGGTTTGAAAGGTGAAGCTTTGAATCTTAATTCACTCAGTGGAAGTTCCTCTGTTGAGTGGGGTGAAGCATCCCAAAATCAGCCCCTAACATGGTACAAGGTTTGGATTGTAATCAGCTCTCATTTAATTTTTGAGAGATGTTAATGTAAAGCTATAGCCAGTCACCTTCCTGCCAGCAATGGGATAATTTTACATCTCCTATCTGTAGGCCAAAGTTTGTTGATATATTCCAAGCAGAGCCATAGAATGGACAAGTAAGTAAGACCAAAATCAAAGCACCTGTTTCTTGGATCTGGCGACCAGCTTCCATCATGGTTGTCTTGGGTTCTGACAAAATTTGATTACTCTTCGTATTTCTTTTGTCTATTGTTTTCAGCTTCCATCAAAGCAATGTGATGACACTAAGCCTGTCATATTATTATCTAGAGTTAGCGTAGGCCAGAAGGATAAATGCAATCAGCTGAGGCTTGAGAGCATGCCAAAGAGAACATAGAACAAGGGTTGAATCAAAACAAATGCTAGGTACAACTATGAGCTGGCTAGGAACAAGAGCAGTTCTTTTGGGAAGGTAACAAAAAATAAGAGATACCTGAGCTCTCAAATCAAATGCTAATATACAAATTTCCACCCTCTCAGCTGGGACAAATGACAATTGTATTGGCTCCTCGGCCACGGCCTAAGATCCACCATAATTGTGGCAGTGGAGGCATCAAAAGGCACAGAGCTCAGCAAATAAGTCATACTAGTCCTTTGGATCAGGAGAAAGCAAAGCTGCCATGGGCTTGCCACATGCACTCGTCCTACCATACCCAGCACAAGGCCATGTCATCCCTCTACTAGAGCTCTCATACCGCTTGGTTGATGAAGGCTTCAAGATCACATTTGTCAATACTGAGTACAATCATAATCTTATTCTTGTCAACTTGTCTAAGGAAAGTGAGATGAAGGGAATAAATTTGGTTGCAGTGCCAGATGAAGGGAATATTTGATGTCTATATATAAAACATTAGTATTGTTGATGTATACAGATATATTTATCTTATTTTATGAAATATATTTTTATTCTTAAATTTAAATTTTCATCTATAAATTTCATTAGAATGCATTAAATATATTGTAATTTCAAATAATTTTAAATTTATAAGAATAAAAATTTGATGAATTTTATTAGGTTAATGATGGATTAGTGATGGATTTTGATAGAAATAATAGTGACAGATTAGTGATGAAAATTTAGTGATTAATTAGTGATGGAACAATAACGAATGACTGATGGATTCTTTCGTCACTATTCATCGCTATTAGTGACGGACTAGTGACAAAAGTTTTAGTGACTAAATTTTCGTCAATAATCCGTCATTAAATTATGATGGAATAGTGATGGAAATATTTGTGACGGAATAGTAACGGAATAATGCGTGATGGATAGTTCGTCACTAATCCGTCATAATTAGTGACGGAAAATATGTTCCGTCACAAATTTTTGACGGAATAGTTCGTTACTAATCCGTCACAATTTAGTGACGGAAATATGTTCCGTCACAAATTTTTGACGAAATAGTTCGTCACTAATCCGTCACAATTTAGTAACGGAAAATATGTTCCGTCACAAATTTTTGATGAAATATTTCGTCACAAATCCGTCGCTATTATTTTGTGACGGACCTCTTTCCGTTACTAAATTTAGTGACGGCAAAAATAGTGACGATAAGATTTTCATCACTAATCCATCACTAAACCCAATTTGTGACGGAATAGTGATGAAAATTTTTCGTCATTATTTTACTATTTTCTTGTAGTGGTGCTCCATATATATGAACCTTACCTTACAAACATTGATAGTCTATATCGATTCTACACTGAGCTTTCATGGCTACATGCCCCAACCTTGATGCCACATGCCTAAGCAAAATTTAATCTAAGTTTGTTCGAATTAATCTATCTACAAAATAAAACTCATAATAGCATAATATAAGGCATACTGAATGATCATAAAACGATGATAACAACATATGATATTACAAAATCTTACGTCAATCGAAGTTAGAATGCTATAGCTAAACATAACATATATGAGCATTGTCAATGTATACTGATAAACCAGTATACGCAATATATGCTATGACTGGCATATAGAAAAATATCATATCTTGTAATGTAAGTATAAAATTGCTATCTCAAATGCTAATATAGAATTCACTACTCACCATCCATCATAGACCTCTAACATGAATATTAAAGCACCAGTCCGTACTATCAATCCGGCTCGATATCAATAATTCACCAAAGCAGTCACTTACAATTATCACCATAGCTAAATTAATCCCTTGTTTCGATAATCAAATGGCTAAAATTATATTTATACCCCTCTAATTAAGGCTCAATCAGAGTAGATATTACCATAATTAGGGTTTAGCAATTGTCCAATTGGATCAAGATCTGGTTTACCTAATCAAATTGGGTTCAAGTTCAGCTTCTGGTTCAGAAAGTCAAACTGGTTTAGGGTTTGACTTGTGCCGAGTCAAATTAGTTAGGTTTAATTGCTAAGAATTACTAGGTTTACGTTATTTAATTAGTATTGGCTTGGATTGGTTTGAATCACGCTCAAACTTAGATGAATGGGCTTGGATTAGGCCTTAATTGATTGAACCCCCTTGAGCTGGTTGGGTCTTGTCCAAGTGGAGCTAGACTTGGCTTAGATTTAACAACAAAAAAGATTTGGTTTGCCTATTTCACTCAATTTGATCTCTGGTTCAGTGAATTTAGCTTGGGTCCACGTGCTGGTTGACTGAACCAGGCCCCGATTTGGTTCAGGTCAACTTAACCTAATTATTTTAAATGTCCTTGCTGCTTTCTTTAGCATTAATTAGCATTCAACTTTAGGACGTGGCACTGTCTTATTATAGACATTTCGTACTCGATCTTGATAACTCGGTTAAAAACAAACCCTCATGCTCCTGAACTTGCTAGGAAGATGGAAACTGATGCGGACAAATCACCCGTATTGAGCGACGGGCATGCTGAGGTTTGTCGTGGGCATCCAAGTGGGATGGAGGGGTTGTCTCCCTTCTTCGGAACCCTGCAAGAAGTTTCCAGCCGATGCTCCCGGTGAGGACCATCCGACGCTCAAGTTAGTAAACTTGTCGCTCAGTTCTGTAGTAGTGAGATAGGAATTGAGAGACAGAGAGTGATAGATAGGGAGAGAGAGAGAGATCCCTCTACATTGAGCTTGGGTCCTCCTCTTATACCTGTTTGGGGGGTCCCGTTTACCTCGTTCTGTTGAAACCATCAAATCTTCCTTGTTGAGATAAGTTTCTTTGAACGGCGAGTGATTAAGCCGTTGCTGGATGAGGGCCGCTTGTAGCAGTAACTGCCGATCGTGGCAGCACTTGCCCGTGATTTCAGTGAGCGAGGTACACGGCAATAGACCTCGAATCTCGGGATCCGTTGCCTGAGGCGGGTCATTGTGTATGCGAAAAAGGCACCAAGTTAGGACCAAAGCTGTTGCTGGAGCCGAAGCCAAGGCCATCGCTGGAGGCCGGAGCCGAAGGCCGTCACTGGAGGCCAGAGCCGAAGGCCGTCGTGGGAGGCCGGAGCTAAAGGCCGGAGCCAAAGGCCGTCGCTGGAGGCCAGAGCCGAAGGCCGTCGGTGGAGGCCGGAGCCGAAGGCCGGAGCAGAAGGCCATCGCGGAGGCCAGAGCCAAAGGCCGGAGCCAAAGTTCCTTTTTTGGGTTTTGCTGTCACATCATTATCTTCAAAAATCGTGCAAAAGATAATACCACCCAGAGGAAGACGGTCAGCCGTATCAGATGCCCCCCGCCCCTGAGATGGGTGAGCGCATAATCACCAACGAAAGGGGTGTTAATATCCTCTGGGCGGCCGATTCTCGCGCCATCATTTCGTCTGTCCGGGCTGTTGGGATTGGGGAGGATTTCCTCGAGTAGTGAGTCGTAAAAGGCGAGCGTCATCATTGTGGTAAGGCCACCGCCATTTCTCTATTGGTGGAGCTTTTCGTGTTTTTCGCGCTGGTAGGCCGCCGAAGCGCCTTCCATTTGAAGGTGGACACATGGCCAGAACGGACGGCCATGGGATGATTTGAAATGGGGCTATAAGAGGAAAAATCATCCTTATCCTCCCATCTTCCCTTCTCTTACGCTACTGCTTCCTCTCGAGTCCGCAAGCGTCCGTCCGCCTCCCGTGTTCGTTCTCTCCTCGTGCTCCTTCGATCCTAGCTCAAGTTTTCAGGTTAGTCTCCATGGCTTCCTCGCCTTCTTGTTCCATTTCTGATTCCGGGGGTGTTCCCCCACTCCTCAAACTTCGCTTCCTTACCAAGCCAGTGGTCTACCCCCTCCTCCAATCACTCCTTGCCGAACGGCGGCCGGTCAGACCCCGTAGCCGGGAGTCATCTGACCGGCGGGCGGATTTCCGCCCGGAGCCGTCCGACGGCTGCTGGTCCTTCTAGCGCGTCAAGGAGTCCCCCGAAGGGACTGCTTCCACTATGTCTGCTCAAGACATAGTAAATCTGAAAGCCAAGTATAGCTTTCCGTCCAACCTTCGTTGTTCTACCCTGCTCCTGAATGACAGGGTAACCTCTTCCCGTCCCGGAAGAGTTGCCTTGTATGGAGCCTTCTTTAAGGCCGGACTTCGGCTACCTATCCATCCTTTCATCCTCAATCTTCTGGACCGATACTCTCTAACACCTTCCCAGTTAGTTCCTAACTCGATCCGAACCATTGTCGGCTTTCTGGTTCTCTGTCACCTGCAAGGCATAGAGGCCAGCATCTCCTTATTCCGCAGTTTTTATACCCTCCGCAAGCAATCAGGTTGGTGGTCCTTCACCCCTAGGTCCAATAGGATCCTCAAGTTGTACCTTCCCACCTCCGTCAAAGGGTGGAAGGATAAGTTCTTTTTTGCTGATATCGGTGGGGTGCGCGGAAGCTGGGGGACACCCAACATTGATGCCAATAGGGATTCCTCCATCCTTCCAAGAGATCGAATGGCATTCGGGCAGCTTCTGACTGCCGATATCCCTCGGTGCAATAAGCTTTTAGCCGATGAAAACCTTCGTCTCGCCGGCTTAATTCCTTCGAGTGGTGAGCACTTGATTACTCACCTTCTTTTTTCTTTTCTTTTCCCTTTTTTTTTTTTTCTTTTTTTCATCTTCCGCCTTTATAGGGATGGCGCCATCGCTTCGCGAGCTCAGGCAGGCGGCCACTAGGAAGAGGAAGGCTACGGGGAATGAGTCCCTTGCCGAGAGAGGGCCGTTGCCAAAATCCCAAGAAGGGCCGACGCGGGAAGGGCCGAGGGCCGCGGGAGGGCCGACGCCGGAGGGGCTAGAGTTGAAGCCCCTGCGCGCTAAGATTTTGAAGAAGGGCGACCTAGAAGGGCCGACGCTGGGAGGCCGATGCTAAAAGGGCCAAAATTGTAGAATCCCCACGTGTGCGAGGCAGCCAGAGCCCAAGCCGACGAGCCCGCCAAGATAGATACGGTAAGGGCCGAGGCCGGCGAGGAAGTCGGGCGGAGCCAAATAGAGAGAAGATCTTCAGTTCCAGCTCCTCCTGTCATCCTGCTCGATCCTTCTCCAGAGCAGGTTGCAAAGCGCCGTCACCCCTGCCCGAAGCCGTGGAGACGGAGCAAGTCCCTGCAGCAATAGGGCCAACTCCCGCAGCTATCCTGCCCCCGTAGGGGCAACAACCGAAGCGCCTCCACCAGTCAAGGGGCCGAGGTAGCAGAGTCGGAGGCGGAATCTTCCTCCGCGGCCCCGTGCCAAAAGGAGGGGCGTCGACCCTTCCTTCCAATCACTGTTGGCGAACCACAGCCGCTGGGCCGAGCGGGCCTTAGATGAAGCATCTGTGGTGGAGGTGCAAGAGTTTCTCCGGCATCAAGGGAGAGCCACCTTCTTCCGCGAGGCGTCTGTGGCACATCTCTGGGTGAGCCTTTGCTCCATTATCATTTTTCCTCTTTGTTTCGTTTGTTTTATTTTGCTTTTTAACATTGACATTCCATTTAGGCACTGAACTCTCTGATCGCCATGAGGGAACTTTGGACCCTGAGTGATGCTGCTCTCGACCAGTCGCGGAGGAGATGTTATCACTCCAAGCCAGGGCAGAAAAGGCAGAATGGCTTTGGAGGATACCCGGGCCACCCTAAAGGGCGAAGTCGAACCATCCGGCTGAGAGCCGAGAAGGCCGAGTACGCGCTGGAAGTTGCCCAGCGTCGTGCAGCCAATGAGCTGGATAACGCTCAGGCGGCCGAGGAAAAGCAAAGGATGGCCGAGGAGAGGCTGAAGGTGGTGGAATCAGAAATGTGCATCTTGAAGACTCGATTGGATTCTGCCTCCATTGAAATAGACGCAGCCAAAGAGGCGCCCGCCAGTCCGACGCCAAGATTGTCGACTTTGGAGGCGGCGGTGACTGAGGCCAAGAGGGAGGCCGTCGAGTCCGAGCGAGAAGCCCTCGAGGCGGAGAAAAGAGCTGCAGAGGCCGTAGAGGCTTTCAGAAAGTCTAAAGCCTTTGATAAGGAGCTAGCCGAATCGGCGGCGTTTGCTTATAATGCCGGCTTCCAAGATTGCAAGGAAAAAATCCAAGAACTCTACGACCTGGAGGACATTGAAGGGCTGAAGCCAGATGACGTCTCTGAAGACGATGACCGGCCCCAAATAACCCTTAGTAGTTTTTTTTTTTTTTTATTGCTCTAAGCCCGACTCAGGTCGGCAATTTTGTAACCTTTTAGCCATCAATGAATGTTTTAACCCTCATTGCGTGCCTTTGGTTATAATCAGCTTTAGTGTGTAAGTTGTCGTGAATCACCAACCAATGGTGCCTCGTTAGATAGGTCGGGCGAAATGTGATGTGCACCAAACATTGTCCCGAATTACCGACATTTTTGGCACCGACGCGAAGCCGGTTTTAGTGCCGACGCGGAGAGCCAGTCTTTAGTGCCGACGGAGAGCCGGTCTTTAGTGCCGACGCGAGCCGGTCTTTAGTGCCGACGCGAGAGCCGGTCTTTAGTGCCGATGCGGAGCCGTCTTTAGTGCCGACGCGGAGAGCCGATCTTTTAGTGCCAACGCTGAGAGCCGGTCTTTAGTGCCGATGCTGAGAGCCGGTCTTTTAAGTTTCCTGGCTTCGGCAGGGTCTTCTGGGAGGGTACCCTCTGTAAAGTACTGGACATAGGTGTCCATCCAGGAAGGCTCCTGCTCAATGGTAGAGTTTCTCTTGATGCATCACTACTCGGGGCTTCTAAGTGCTCTACATAAGCTCTTCCCAGCATCCCATCAGCTGAGGTGGCAAGATGGGATAAGGCCTCGGCTCTAGCATTCTTTTTGTCGAGGGATGTAGCTGACGCTAAAGTAAGCCAAGGGAGAAGCTAGATATTGCACCATACTCAAGTAGCGGGACATGATGGGATCCCTTGCTTCATATTCCCTTGCGATTGGCCAGCGACCAATTGGGAGTCGGTGAACGCCCTAAGCGTTTCACCCCATGCTCTTGAGCTAATCTCATCCCGGACAGCAAAGCTTCATATTCTGCCTGATTATTAGTGGCTGGAAAGAGGAAGCGGAGTGCACACTCGGTTACACTCCATCCGAGTTGGCCAAGATGAGGCCTGCTCCGCTCCCTTGAGAATTCGATGCCCCATCTACATGAAGAACCCATTCATCATCACTGGTTCCGAGGGGCTGAGTGTATGTAGGGAGGTTCTTCAGGTTGCTCCTCTCCTCAAGTGCATTCGACGAAAAAATCCGCCAAGACTTGAGACTTCATGGCTGACCGAGGGCAAAAAGACAGATCGAATTCCCCCAACTTAGGGGCCCACCTTGCCAGCCGGCCAAAAGTATTCAGGTGAGCGAGAATTGTCTTCAGAGGTTGGTCTGTGATCACCGCGATCGGGTGGGCTTGGAAGTATGGCCGCAGACGCTGGGCAGACATGATCAATACGAAGATAATCTTTTCCATCTTTGAGTACCTGGTCTCTGCATCGTGGAGCACCTTGCTTGTGTAGTATACTGGCCTTTGCGTGCCATTGGTGTCCACGCAGACCAGCACAGAACTAACGCTTCAGGAGAGGCCGCGAGGTATAGAAGGAGTTCTTCTCCACCTGTTGGCTTGGCTAGCAGCGGCGGGGTAGATAAGAATTCCTTTAACCCCTCGAATGCCTCTTGATATTCTTTCATCCATTCGAATTCATTGACCTTGCGGAGCGCCTTGAAGAAAGGTAGACATCTTTCAACGGACTTGGACAGGAAGCGACTTAAGGCGGCCACCCTTCCCGTCAGGCGCTGCACTTCCTTCTTGTTGGCGGGAGGCCTCATGTCCAAATGGCTTAAACTTTATCCAGGTTTGCCTTGATCCCCCGGGGTTACCGTGAAACCCAAGAACTTTCCGGCTGTCACCCCAAATGCATACTTGCATGGGTTCAGCTTCATATGGTACTGATGAACGTTGTCAAAAGTCTCCATTAAGTCCACAATATGGTCGGTGGCGTGGACGGTCTTTGTCAAAATGTCATCTACGTACACTTCCATGTTACGTCCTATCTGGCCTTCAAAGACTTTGTTCATCAGCCTTTGGTAGGTAGCTCCCACGTTCTTTAGCCCAAAAGGCATTACCCTATAGCAGTACAACCCCTTCTCACTTATGAAGGAGGTAGCTTCTTCATCCACCGGATTCATCCTGATCTGGTTGTATCCAGAGAAAGCATCCATGAAGCTAAGGACCTCATGCCCGGATGTAGCATCCCCCAGTTGATCAATC
>UESW01004108.1:924394-1046734 GCA_900491605.1 Calamus simplicifolius | reverse complement strand
TTCCTCTTCGAACGAACTTGCCCAAGTGACCCTACTGGACAAGCTCTTCAATGGCCTTCTTCAGATGGCGGCAGTCCTCGGTGTCATGACCATAATCTCGATGGTACCGGCAGTAAAGTTCCTTATTGCGGGGGTCCCAGACTTCAAGGGGACCGGACGCTTGAATAAGGTTCCTCCTCGATCTCCAGTAGGATGTGAGAGATGGGAGCCATGAGGGGAGTGAATTGCTCCTTAGGAACCAGCGTCTGTGGTCGGCGATCTGAGCGGTGTGGAGGCTCGGGCTTCCGAGGTCGTGCACCGGCGTGATCAGTAGGCGGTGGTTTCTTACTGGTGTTCTTGTCAACTTCCCTCCTGGAAGAATCCGCCTCGTCGGCGCGGATGTACTTCTGGCTCGGCTCAGAAGCTCAGCATAAGAACTCGGAGGCTTCTTATCCAGGGAATAGGCGAACCTGGATGGGCGAAGTCCTCGTTTCAGGGCCAAAGTGGCTACAGAATCTTCCAGGTTGTACACCTCCAACGCCTTCCTTAAATCGAGCGACGAAATCCTTCAAGGTCTCGCCACTCCTCTGCTGACAGCAAAGAGGCTATCTGCCACTCGCGGGATCTTTCGCAGGCATCAAAGTTGGCCAGGAAAGATCGCTCGAGTTGCCGAAATGAATTGCTGCTGGAGGCAGGCGGGAGTACCACGCGCGTGCCGCCTTGCGAAGGGTGGCCGGAAAGGCGATACATAAAAGGGAGTCCGTCGCTCCCTGGACCTGCATAAGGACCTTGTAGCTCTCCAGGTGGTCCAGGGGGTCCGTCGTGCCATCGTATGGATCCAGTTGGGGGAGACGGAACCGGGCGGGACCGGTTCCTCCATGATACGCCGGGAAAGTGGGGGGTGCTCATAGTCCGTCCGTGAGGATTAGCGATCCGGCGGCTAAGCTCTCCAACCGTCGATGATACTCATCGAGCCATTGCTCGGCCCGACGGGTAGTCTTCCTGAGAGTGCCATCTTCGAGATGAATCAGAAGAAGAAGCTGAAGAAGATCGCCGGCGTAAAGAACGCACCCGTCTGGACTCTCTCTCCTCCGGCCGTGGTGGGAACGACCGGAGTGGCGAGAGGGGACCGCCGTCGCTTCGAGGCCTCTCGGTGATGAGGTTCAGGGGGTGAGCGGTGGGAGACCTCAGGCGGGGTCCCTGCCTTGGTGAGACTGGACTGTCCCCCGCACCCCTTCATCGTGCAGGGGGTTGAGGTGCAGCAGCCAAACAATGTTCTTGCAGTCCCCGTACCATTGTCATCAGGTCCTGGACCTGGTGAGCCAGAACCTCAAGCCGGTCAGGCTGGCTTATCTGTGCGGGGGCGGAACATGGAGGTTGGCCTCCGATTGCTCAGCCCGTGGAATGCGCTCCGCGGCTTGACTGGAGGAAGCCTCCTGTGCTCGTGTAGTCACCATCGTCTCCCTCGCAGAATTGGTGGGGTCACAGGGAGAACCTTCGCCTTCCTTCCGTGTGAATGCCCCCCTTCCTGGCACGCCAATCTGATGCGGACAAATCACCCGTATGAGCGACGGGCATGCTGAGGTTTGTCGTGGGCTTCCAGTGGGATGGAGGGGTCGTCTTCCTTCTTCGGAACCCTGCAAGAAGTCCCGGCTGGTGCTCCCGGTGAGGACCCTCCGACGCTCAAGTTAGTAAACTTGTCGCTCAGTTCTGTAGTAGTGAGATAGGAATTGAGAGACAAAGAGCGATAGATAGGGAGATAGAGAGATCCCCCTGCATTGAGTCGGGTCCTCCTCTTATACCTGTTTAGGGGGGTCCTGTTTACCTCGTTCTGTTGGAACCATCGAATCTTCCTTGTTGAGATAAGTTTCTTTGAACGACGAGTGGTTAAGACGTTGCTGGATGAGGGCCGCTTGTAGCGGTAACTGCCGATCGTGGCAGCACTTGCCCGTGATTTCCGTGAGCGAGGTACATGACAATAGACCTCGAATCTCAGGATCCGTTGCCTAAGGCGGGTCATTGTGTATGCGAAAAAGGCACCAAGTTAGGACCGAAGCCGTTGCTGGAGGCCGAAGCCAAAGGCCGTCATTGGAGGCCGGAGCCGAAGGCCGGAGCTGGAGGCCGGAGCCGAAGGCCGGAGCCGAAGGCCAGAGCAGGAGGCCGGAGCCAAAGGCCGTCGCTGGAGGCCGAAGCCGAAGGCCGTCGCTGGAGGCCGGAGCCAAAGTTTCTTTTCTGGGTTTTGCTGTCACATCATTATCTCCGAAAATCGTGTAAAAGATAATACCACCCAAGAGAGACGGTCAGCCGTATCAGACACGATGAAAACATAAAGCTACTTTAATATTTCCTTAGCTAATCTTCATGTAATGCTGTTGTGTATAATAGAATATTCTACTTTCAAGTCATTGTCGGTGGACCTATGCGACAACCTAATGCATTTCAATTATTTGAGTTTTGGACCCGTGCGTTTTGTATTCTTGTCAGTATTTTTTTTTTTTGGTACAAAAATGGGCGATCACACTAGCCTAGTGCGAGTCAGCCCAGAAAGATCCA
Organism: Calamus simplicifolius; assembly: GCA_900491605.1. Taxonomy (NCBI): domain Eukaryota; kingdom Viridiplantae; phylum Streptophyta; class Magnoliopsida; order Arecales; family Arecaceae; genus Calamus; species Calamus simplicifolius. The sequence goes on along the minus strand of UESW01004108.1, from coordinate 1,044,202 downwards.
AATACAAAATTTGCTATAATATTGAAGGACAGGGATCGCTCGGCTTCCAGAACCACGATCCAGCATGCTGGGCCACAAAGGATGCTACCCAGTCCGCCGCCGAATTGGCTTCTCGATAAATGTGGAGAATCTGATACAGTCGACCTTAGTAAGGATAGAACGAATGTCCGTCAGCATCGGATTAGCAGGGCCAGAATGGTAATTCTCCTTCTGCAGCTAGGAAATAACCGACATGGAATCACCCTCAATGAAAACCCTCTGGGCCTGAAGAGTCCTGACAGCATAAGAAATGCCCGCCCAGGCCGCATAAAGCTCGAACATCAGGACGGAGGAGTCAATAGAACCAAACCTCCTGCTCCCAGAAGCTCACCCTGAGGACCACGGATGAGGAAACCAGAGCCAGCAGCTCTGCCACGGACACTACCATCAAAATTGATTTTGCCGAACCCTGGAGGAGGGGGATCCCAGGAGATGAACACCGAATGTCGGTTCGCTACCGAAGCAGCAGGGGATCCTCAGAGGCCAGAGATGTCAGAACCAACCCGGGCACAGTCCATGACCAAAGATCTGATTTTCCTCATAATCCTGAAGGAAGACATAGGATCGTCCGTGAAAAGAATCTGGTTTCTCGATAACCAGATATGATAAGCCGTGGCAATCCAACAGCTACACCTCTGCAGAGAAGCTCTACGAATATCCAGGAAGAAAGAAGAGCGAGGAGAACCCAGATCGTCCATCCTGAAAGAATAACCCACCCTATGCCATATTCGTCTCGCCCTGGGGCAGGTAAAGATAGCATGCTCAGAGGATTCGTCCTTCACCCTACATAAAGGACAGCACGGCTGAATCGACAGACCCCTCCTAGAGAGAAGAAGACAAGTAGGGAGACAATCCCACAGAAGCTTCCACATAAATAGCTGCACTCTGGGGAGAGTAGGAACCTTCCAAATCCAGTCAGCATCCATCGAACGCTAGGAACCCGGCCTGAAAATCATCATCAATCCTTGATAGGAGCCCTAGAGAGACAAGATCTCTGCCAAAGCCTGGAGTCAGATGAGCAACCTAGGATAAGGGGCATCGAGAGAATACGTCTAGAAAGCTCCAACCCAAAGAACCAGATCACTGAGGGGATATGCCAGGCAGGGGGATCAGAAGAAATCAAATCCTTGACCCGAAGGTTATAAGGGATGTCAATACTGATAAAAGAGGGCCATCATGAGAGAGGAATCTCAGACAACCAAATATCCTGAATAACATCAATAGATGATCCATCTCCAATCATCCACGTAACATTATCCCTGATAGACTGACCAAATCTACAAACTTCCTTCCAAAAAGAGGAGCAACCACGAGGTGGCCTGATATATGAATCCGGCATCCAGGCACCGTACCTAGTACGCATCAGGGTACTCCAAAGGCAATGCGGCTCCAGAAGGAATCTAGAAGCATGTCTGGCAAGAAGGGCATCCCTTCTAACAATCAAAGACTGGATCCCAAGCCCGCCATCTTGGATAGGCATGCAGATAGTTTCCCAGGATAAAAGATGCGTACCATGACCATCTTGCGTAGAAGCCCACAGAAAATCATGAAAACTTCTCTCAATCCTCTTAAGACAAGTAATATGAATAATAGAATTCGACAGAAGGTACAAGGGAAGGGAGGAGAAAACCGAGCGTATAATAATAATTCTGGCCATCATCGAAAGGCCAGTAACCTGCCACCCCTCCATACGCTGATGAACCCTCCTCTCAAGCTCATAGTAGTCAGAGCAACGGGGACGTCTTCCTGTGATAGGAATCCCCAAATACATAAATCTGTCAGCCTGAGTAGAAATATCCGATAAAGAAATAATGGCTTCCCTGATAGGTCTAGGAGTCTTCGGGCTGAAACATATAGTGGACTTTAGAAAATTAACCTTCTAGCCCGAAGCCTGACAGTATCGATGGATAATAGAATAGAGAGACGACGCATTAACAATAGAAGCCTGGCCCAGGAGAATGCAGTCGTCCGCAAACAGGAGATGGGAAACCCTAGGGCCCTCCGCACCAGCCATAAATGGGGCTATCCTCTGATCTCGCTGAGCCTGATGGAAAGCACAAGACAGATCGTCCACAGCTAGAATAAACAACAAAGGGGATAAAGGGCAACCCTGTCGGATCCCCACAGTACAGTGAAAAAATCTGGTCGGACTCCCATTAATAATTATAGAAAAGGACGGCGTCTGAATGCAAGCCATAATCCACTCAATAAACAAACCATCGAATCCAAACTCCGTAAGAGAGCGGTGCAAAAAGGCCCAATTCAGTCTGTCATAGGCTCTCTCCATATCAAGTTTAACAGCCATAAGACTTCTCCTGGCCGGAGCTCTCTGCAAGTCAAACATAAATTCCTAGGCAATGAGAATATTATCTGAAATAGAATGCCCTCTAATAAACGCCCCTTGTTCAGCTGAAATGAGGCGAGGAATCACCAGAGAAAGACGGTGAGCCAAAAGCCGAGCACATACCTTATAAAGAGTAGTGCAAAGACTAATGGGCCGAAAATGCTGAGGAAGGGAGGCATCAGGATGCTTGGGCACCAAAGAAATAAATGTCTGATTCCATTCCACAGGAATTTGTTTAGCTAGGAAAATAGACTGAATTGCCAAGACCACCTCCTGACCCACAATGTCCCAATAATGACGATAAAAGAAAGGCGGAAACCCATCAGGCCCAGGGGCCTTATCCGAGCCAAGGTCCCAAAGGGCCGCCCTAATCTCGTCCGTAGAAATAGTTCTGGCCAGCATACTGTTATCCAAGGAAGAGACTTTCACAGAATCTGAAACCGGAATTACCGGCCCCCCCGCACCAGAAGAATCAGCCCATCTAGACTGGAAAAAATGAAGAAGCATCTCCCTTATAGATTGGGTATCCTCCTGAGTATTCCCCTCATCATCAACTAATCTCCGAATTCTATTGGCAGCACGCCGCTTCAAAGTAGCCTGATGAAAAAATCTGGTATTAAGATCACCATCACGGATCCACTGAGCCCTGGATCGCTGCCACCAATAAACCTCCTGCTGCCGAAGAAGAGAGTGATGCTGAGCAAGCTTATCCCGGAGAGAATAGAGGTCCGAGGCCTGCAGAAATCCGTCCTGATCTTCCTTAGCCTGTAAAGCGCTAATATCACTTTCTACCTGTTCAATATGTCTGACCAAATCCCCCAGCTCCACTCTACTCCATCTGGATAATCTATGTCTGGTCATCTTAAGACGACGAGATAATCGATAAACAACATTACCCTTGATAGGGAGATGCCAGATGTGATGAATAATAGCACGAGCAGCTGAATGGGCAATCCAAAACTGCTCAAATCTGAACTGCTTACGCTGATGCTGTACAACCTCCGTAGAGATCAAAATAGGGCAGTGATCAGAAGCAATTCTAGAAAGGTGAGTGACGGTAACCGCAGGGAACAAATGAAGCCATTGAGCTATAGCCATAGCTCTATCCAGCCTCTCCCAAACACGAGCAGAACCCTGCCGATTATTACACCAGGTAAATTGGGGTCCAGCGTACCCCAAATCCAGCAATCCAGCAGAATCAATGAAAGATCTGAATTCATTTATGTCAGCTGAGCCAGTAACCCGTCTACCCCCTCGTTTCTCATTAGGCTCCATAATGCAATTGAAATCCCCAGCAATAACAGAAGGAATACCTTGATCAAGAAGGGAACGAAGTTCAGACCAGAGAATCCTTCTCTCCCGATAGTCAGTACTGGCGTAGATGGCCGATAAGAGCCAAGGGTCAGAAGCACCTTCAGAGACAATCATGCTTATCTGCTGACTACACTGATGAAAAGCATCAATCGTAACTGCAGAGGAACGCCAAAGAGCCAACATACCTCCTGACAATCCTTCAGCCTCCACAGCATAAGAGGACCAAGATCGGGCCATCTGCTTACGAAACCGAGCCAGACTCTCACCCGACAGTCTCGTTTCCAAAAGGACACATATATCAAACTTATGCAGCTGCAACAATCTTCCAAAAGAGGAACGGAAAGATGGCTTGCGAGCACCTCTCACATTCCACAGAAGAATCCTCATTTTACAGACTGGGAGAAACTGGGACCCCTCCATGGTCCTCCATCATAATGCTGTCAGCAATACCCCCTACCATCGGAGGGCAAACATTAGACTGAAGATCTGAACAGACCATCGGCCCTTCCATCTCCAAAGCTGACTCGTTTGACACGGAACCAGAACCCTGACCAACAGAACTTCCGTTAACCTCCTCCGAAAAGGACCCAGTACCCTGATCAGACAACGCCCTTGACCGTACCTGGCCACCATTCTGGCCACAAGGGGGTAAGTCAAGGCCGACACGAGGTAAAGATGAGGCCCCCCCTTTTTCAACACAGAGGCCTTACCTTTTTCCCTCCGAAGCACCGATTTAGGAAAAGACCTTGGAGACATAGTCACCTCCAGTCTGGCCCATTTCAAAGAACCTGGGAACCCATCTCTACAGTCCATATGGCCTTCAGCTCCCAGCTCCAGATCAAGAGAGGAGAAGGGATTAGAAGTCTTAGCAACAGGCTGCGGCTCCTGTTCATAGGGTTTCAATTCGGCATGCCCAGGCAGCAACGGCACGCCTCCCTTCCTTGAAGAAAAAGGGGACTTCATCTTCCCAGACTGAAGCAACGCCAATCCCGACCCATCGACCGCCATCTTGGATGAGGAGATCTGCCGGCGAGCCACCTTCACCGGAGTCTTCCAAACCTCACGCCGGCCCTCAGTCCCAAGGCGAAGCCCATCCTCTGTGGAAGGAGAAGCAAAGACAACGGCTGCAAAAGACGAAGACTCCTTCGGAAGAGAGCTCCTCCTTCCCAAAGGCTGAGTACCAGGAGCACCTCTCCGCTGCCTAACAGCTGAAAGCCAGGGCCCAAAAACGGAGGTCGAAGCTGAATCTTCCTCAGCCGAACGAGACGGGAGAGAGCAGGGACCTCCCAGATGAAGCGAACCATAGTTCCAGAAAATCCCTTGAAGATTCTCGTAAGAAAATTGTTACGAGAACCTCTGGTTGAGACCTTGCACTTGAGCTCCTGGACGAAGAGGACGAGAAAGGTCGATCCGCAGGCAGACCCGAGCGAAGCCTCCTCCTCTGTTCTTCGCCAGGGTTGCAGCATCAGTACAGACGAATTCCCCCGCCATTGCCAGGATTGATTTGAGGAAATCAACTTTCCAGAACTTGAGGGGAAGGTTCGGCAGCCGGACCCAGACCAACGCCGACGAGATAGAGTCCTCAGCCAGAGAGAAATCCGGCCGCCATCCTTCGATGCCAATAACCTGACCGTTGATAACCCACGGCCGTTGCATCACTAACTCCCGAGCTTCGGGAGATTTGAAACAAAAGATATGGCAACGGAACGCCATGCTGGTCGGAACAATTTCACCCGGAACTCTGGCGCGCCAAAATTCCCTGAGGAACGCATCAACCGGAACCCAACGATGATAGGAGCGAGCGATGATGGCTGTCTGCTTCCAACCGGCCACCTCCTCTGCAAGCTCCTCTGCTGGGAGGGTCACCACCTCAGGAAAAGCAGCCTCCAACCTTGCCACAGTAGCCGGCGACGGGGATGAAGCCACCCAAACAAAATCTCCTTCCGCCGCGTTCCTCTCGAAAGACCGGCCATCATTAGCCGCATCCGAGGCCATAGGAAAGACAGAGAGAACAAAAAGGAACTCCTCAGCGGCGGCGAAGACCAGACGACGACGATCGCCGAAAGATCGGGGAAGAAGCAAAAAACGCATGAATCTTAAAGCACAGAAAGCTAAGAGAACCGAAGCACGAGCTGCACGATTCTTAAAGCACCAACCCTCTCACTTTCAATAGCCTGAGTTCTATATTTGGTTTCTTGTTAGTATTTAATTAAGGTTGTTTGTTATTGCAGCCATCCAATCGTGAGCAACAAGGGTGTCAGCATTCATACTCCTCTGACCAAAGGAGTCAGTCCTCGACATGGCGGCTATATTATCGCAGCCGCAATCAGGTTCATCCTAGATCCTATTTCCTTCCTGTTCCTACGCTATCGTTTTTATGGTGCGCAAGCGAGATGAGAGTTATATCTAATATGAGTCCGTGACTTTGATTCTCGTGACTCGTGAGCCAGACCAGAGGCTGCAACTTGGGTGCAGGATATTAAATTCTTGTCATTATTTTAGATTGCTAATCTTGGGTTATTCGATTGTTCCTAGTTCATTAAATATTAATATCGCCTTCTAAACTGGGAAATATAAATTTGGAGAGAGACAACAAATAAAAGTCCAATCAATGTTGTTGGCTCACTAAAGATACATATTAGCAATCATAGTTGCATTAGTGCTTCATGTATATGAACCTAACCTTACAACTTCTACACGTTCAGGTTGGTTCTTACACTAATACCATATATCATAAACATTGTTAGTCTATATCGATTCTACACTGAGCTTTCATGGCGACATGCCTTAACCTTGATGCCACGTGCCTAAGTTAAATTCAGTCTAAGTTTGCTCGAACTAGTATATCTACAAAATAAAACTCATAATGGCATAATATAAGGTATACTGCATCATAAAATGATGGTAACACCATATATGATATTATAAGATCATACGTCAATCAAAATTATTATTCCATAGCTAAGCATAACATATATGAGCATTGTCAATGTATACTGATAAACCAGAATGCGCAATACATGCTATGACTTACATATAGAAAAATATCATATCTTGTAAAAGCAAGTATAATATTGCTATCTCAAATGCTAATCTATAATTCACTCCTCACCATCCACCATAGACCTGGCCTCTAACATAGGCATGGGCACTGGGCCATGTCTGGCACGGCATGGCCCAAGCCCACCGTGCCAGAGAAGTTGGCGTGCCGTGCCTGGCACGGTCCATTAACAAATGGGCCGTGCCAGGCACGACCCGGTAAAAAAATTTGAAATTCAGCACGGCCCGTGACCCATCAAGAAATGGGTCACGGGCCGTGCCAAAACGGCCCAGAAGGGTCATGCTAGAACGGCCCTTCTAGGCCCACAAGGGCCGTTCCATGGCACGACTGGTGCCTAGGCGCACACTGTTGGGCCTAGGCACACACGATCCGACGGTTGCGATTGATCCAAGCCATGATCCCGATCGGGGATGATCGATTTGACGGTTGCGATCTATCCCATCGGCAATGATCCGACGGTTGCGATCGATCCAAGCTATAATCCTGATCAACAATGATCGATCGGACCATTGCGATCATTCCAATCGGAAACGATCCGACGGTTGCGATCGATCCAAGCCATGATCCCGATCGGTGATGATCGATCCGACGATTGTGATCAATCCGATCGGAGATGATCCGATGGTTGCGATCGATCCAAGCCTTGATCCCGATTGGTGATGATCGATCCGACGGTTGCGATCGATCCATGCTAAGATCCCGATCGGTGATGATCGATCCGACGGTTGCGATCCATCCGATCGGAGATGATCCGACAGTTGCGATCGATCCAAGCCATGATCTCGATTGGCGATGATCGATCCGACGGTTGTGATCCATCCGATCAAAGATGATTTGACAGTTGCGATCGATCCAAGCCATGATCTTGATCGGCGATTATCGATCCGACCATTGCGATCCATTCGATCGGAGACGATCTGACGGCTGCAATCGATCCAAGCCATGATCCTAATCGGCAATGATCGATCCGACGATTATGATCCATCTGATCGGAGATGATCCGACGGTTGCGATCGATCCAAGCCATGATCTCGATCGGTGATGATCGATCCGATGGTTGCAATCCATCTGATCGGAGACGATCCTTCGATTGCGATCGATCCAAGCCATGATCCCGATCGGGGATGATCGATCCAACAGTTGTTATCCATCCGATCGGCGATGATCCGATGGTTGCGATCGATCCAAGCCATGATCCCGATCGGCGATGATCGATCCGACGGTTACGATCCATCCGATCGAAGATGATTCGACAGTTGCGATCGATCCAATCTATGATCCCGATCAGCGATTATTGATCCGACGGTTGTGATCCATCCGATCGAAAATGATCTGATGATTGCGATCGATCCAAGCCATGATCCCGATCGGCGATGACCGATCCGACGATTATGATCCATCCAATCGAAGACGATCCGATGGTTGTGATCTATCCAAGCCATGATCCCGATCGGCGATTATCAATCCGACCATTGCGATCAATCTAACGGTTGCGATCGATCCAAGCCATGATCCCGATCGATGATGATCGATCCGATGGTCGCAATCCATTTGATCGGAGACAATCCTTCGGTTGCGATCAATCCAAGCCATGATCCCGATCGGGGATGATCGATCCAACAGTTGTTATCTATCCGATCGGCGATGATCCAATGGTTGTGAATGATCCAAGCCATGATCCCAATCGGCAATGATCGATCGGACCGTTGCGATCAATCCGATTGGAGATGATCCTTCGGTTGCGATCGATCCAAGCCATGATCCCGATCGGCGATGATCGATCCATTGATTGTGATCTATCCCATCGGCAATGATCCGATGATTGCGATCGATCCAAGCTATGATCCCGATCGGCGATGATCGATCGGACAGTTGCGATCAATCCGATCGGAGACGATCCGATGGTTGCCATCGATCCAAGCCATGATCCTGATCGGTGATGATCTGATGGTTACGATCGATCCAAGCCATGATCCCGATCGGCGATGATTGATCCGATGGTTGCGATCCATCCGATCGGAGATGATCCGATGGTTGCGATCGATTCAAGCTATGATCCCGATCGGCGATGATCGATCCAACGGTTGCGTCCATCCGATCGGAGACAATCTGACGGTTGCGATCGATCCAAGCCATGATCCCAATCGACGATGATCGATTCGACGGTTGCGATCCATCCGATCGAAGATGATCCGACGGTTGCAATCTTTCTATTTTTTTAAAAGGTTGGTATGCGGCCAAGTATTCTCTCAAAAGAAAGTTTGGCTTATCATTGGAGCAGGACAATAGGTTTTGGAAAGGATGATGGGGTAGGAGCGATTGACAATTAAACTATAAAAAATAGGATGGTTAGAGATAAAAAGAGGAAGAAATGATGCTAAAGAAGTTTTCAGTAATTAAGAAAAGATTATGAAAAATATTGAAGGAGATAAGATAAGAAAGGTTGAGGATCTATCTTAAAAAGATGCCTAAATAATTAGAATATATTTTAGATAATCATAAAATAAATGTTTAATATGCTCAAAAATAGTAAAAAAGAATAAGAAGAAGAAAAAAAAAAGGAAAAAAAAGAGAGAGGATCTTATCTAAAGGCGTAAATTAAGACTCATAATTAATTTTTAAATTAATAAAATTTATATAAAATAAGATCAAAAGTAATAAATATGAAAAACATCAATAATAAAATAAGAAAAAAGAGAAAACTTTTAAGGATAAAAAAGAATAATTTATTATTTATTAGGATTCCTCCTAAGAAATAATTTTTATGTAGATTCAGCTTATGTAGAGAGACTACTTTTAACTCTTTCTAGTAAGATATTTTCAATAAGCATGTTACCTCTTAGATCAAGGACCTGTATTGACTTCAAGTCCACAACGCTCATCACAATAGAACCTAACAACAAATTTTAGGATAGGTAAAGGAATTACAAGCCATGCTGCTTTCTATATTAATTAATTGAAATTCCACCAAAAAATTTATTGTTTAATAAATTCAATGCCTTGATGGTCTGATAAGTAATAGCAAATATTCGTATAGAGCAACTTATTTTATTTCTTAAATTGAAATACTCTACAATCTAAATTAAAAAATTCATGGTGAAGAATTATCTCTCAAGGAGTTTCTATTGAGATTCACCTTCAAAAGGCTTTTGCAGCATGCTTCTAGTCAAAAATAGTTCTTTTTCCCTGTGGTGCTTTAAAAATCATGAGTGGTGCGACTGGGTTTCCCGTTTTCTGTGATGCTTTACGATTCATGCATTGGCTTCTTCTTCCCCGATTTCCATCGCCTGCTACTGCTGTTTTCATCTCTGCTTCGTCTGGTGATGGCATCTCCGTCTGTCAAGCATCCGGTGGGGGCTGATGCTCCAAAGAACATCGGCGTGCCATGGAGCCATGCCCGATCGAGCCGCTTCGAGTGGGTTTCCCCCTCGCCGTCTCCAATGGTGGTCGCAGAGTTGGAGCGTCTTTTCCCGAAGATCATCCAAGTTCCCATGCGGCCACTGGAGGAGGAGATTGGTAGATGGAAGAATATGGCCGTTATTGCTCGTAGTCTTGGCAATTGGGTTCCTCCGGTCTCTGCTATCCAGTCTGTCTTTTTGGCCACTCGTATGCCTTATGACTGGAAGCGAACTCTTGTTACCTTGGTACCCAAACGTCCTGAGGCTTCCTCTCCTATGCATTACCAGCCCATTAGTCTGTGCACCACTTTATACAAAATTTGTGCTCAGATTTTAGTAACTTGGATGGCTTTGGTTATGCCTCGTCTTATCTCTCAGGAGCAGGGTGCTTTTCTTAGAGGGCGCAGTATCACGGATAACGCCCTGTTGGCTCAGGAGTTTATGCATGACCTTCACCGAGCGTCGGGACGTCAGTGCCTCATGGCTATTAAGCTTGATATGGAGAGGGCTTATGATAGACTGAGGTGGGACTTTCTTTGCAATACTCTTCATGAGTTTGGTTTCCATGAGGTTTTTGTCGATTGGGTGATGGAGTGTGTCCAGAGGCGTCTTTCTCTCTTATGATTAATGGGGGTTGGACGGAGTTCTTCCACTCGGCGATGGGTCTAAGATAGGGATGTCCTCTTTCTCCATTCTTGTTTATTCTCTCTGCCGATGCTCTATCCCGGGAGCTTTCTTTGGCGATGCGGACTTCAAACATTGACCCTTATGCTGCTGGCCCCCTTGGCCCTTCGCTGTCCCATTTACTTTTTGCTGATGATTGTCTCCTGCTGGGGAGGGCTTCTACCAGCAATGCCTCCACCTTTGCCTCCATTCTTCACTCCTATTGTCGTGCCTCGGGTTAGTGTGTCAATCTCAGCAAATTGCTGATTTGTTTTAGTCGAGGATGTCCCCTTCTGTGAAGAGGGCTATATCTCAGATTATGGGGATTCCTACTCAGTCCGATCGGATGTCCTATTTGGGGATTTCGATTTCTGGGAGATGGCCTCGGTGTTCAGATTTTAGTTATCTGGTGAGGCGGATCCGTGATCGTCTGGATGGCTAGCAAGTGTCTGGTCTTTCTATGATGGCGCGGATTACCCTGATCCATTCTGTGATCTCGTTGATGCCTGGCTATCTATTATCTAACACTGCTATTCCGTTGGCTTGTCTGCGGAAGATTGAGAGATATTTTTGTGACTTTCTCTGGGCTTCAAGGCAGGATGGCCACAGTATTCATCTTCTGGCTTGGGACACTGTCTGTTTTCCTTTGGCTGAGGGTGATCTTGGTATCCAGTCACTGCTACTCAGAAGAGAGACTCTGACAGCTAGGCATGCCTCCCGGTTTCTTCTTGATCCGAATTGCCTGTGGAGTTCCTTTATGCGCACCAAGTACGACAGCTGGAACTCTTCCACTATTTCTCAGGCTAATCGGGGGCATTCTTTTATTGGAAAGAGGTCTGTCGATATGCTTCGACTATCCTGGATTGTACCTCTTGGATGATCGGGGACGGTACTTCGGTGGATGCCATTCAGGATGCATGGATTGCTGACCTTCCTCTGTCGCGGTGGTCCACTTTTATCTGCCCTGATACTCCTCATGGTATGCGTGTCAGTGACTTTATATCCTTGGACTGCCCTTCCTGGTCGTATTCTCGGGTGCAAGTTTCTGCGGGACTGAGCTCTGTCAGCGTATTCTTTCCATACCTCTATCTTCAGCTGCTAGTACAGATACCAGGGTCTGGAGGAGATCATGCTTGTCTCGTGCTCCCATGAGGGACCTCCTCTCAATGTTCAGAACTTATACTCAGGATTCAAGGGAGTGGGATTGGATTTGGCATCTGCCTGTTCACCCTAGAGTGAGACTTTTCATCTGGAAACTAGCTCAGGGTATTTTTCCTACATGCTCCCTTCTCTCGCATCGAGGTTTGAGTATTCTGCCCACATGCCCAGTGTGTGGTACCGAGGAGGAAACGATTGATCATGCTATATTCTATTGTGCCAGGGCTCGTCAGATTTGGCAACTCTCTGGTACTTATCCCTGGGTGGACAGTTCTGCCTCCCATCGTATTTCTTTCCTGAGACTGCTGAAGCGGGGATTGGGACGGGTTACTCACCAGCGGGGCTCATTCTGGGCTTATATTGCTTATCAGATATGGCTTTCCCGGAATCAGATTGTGTTCTCATATATGGTTCATTCTCCTCGCAGGATCCTCAGGACAGCTACCTCCCTCTTTGCTGAGTACTCATCCCATCAGGAGTCTTTTGATTTTGCAAACCTTGGACACTGGGTTTCCCCTGCTGCTGCGGCAGCGAACTGGCGTACGGTTTTCATTTCTTGGGAGCTCCCTCCTCCAAGGTTTGTTAAAATTAACTTTGATGGGAGTGTCCGAGGCAGAAGTGCTGGATCAGCTTATGTTATTCGTGATGCAGATGGTATGATGCTGGTGGCTGAAGGTTTTAGCCTTCTTGATCCCTCGGTACCTATGACTGAGCTCTATGCGGCTTGGGCGGCTATATCCTACGCCATTCGGACCCTTGGCGCCCACAGGCTCATCATTGAAGGGGACTCCATTATTGTTATTCGATGGATTCGACAGCAGTATAGTTCCCACTTTCCTTCTATTCCTATCTTATATGATATCCGATCTATGATCTTGGAAGCTTCCAACATTCAGATCTGCCATGTCTATCATGAGGCCAATGCTATTGCGGACTGGATTGCGGCCAGGGTGGCTTCTTACTATGGATATTGGAGATGGAGACCGAGAGACTACTGCCCTCTGATTTTGTCTCAGTTATTAGTTTCAGATGTAACGGGTCCATCCTGACCTAGGGTGGTGTGAATCACCGTCTATACCAAAAAAAAAAAAAAAGGCTTTTGCAAGCCCCTACTGATTTCGGCAAGCTCTTTGTGAAACCATTTTGGAAGAAAACCAATCTTCTTGCCAACTAAAGTTGACTAATTAAGTGTGGAATCTGACCAAAAAATTTATTTTCTAACAAATCCAAAGTCTTTAAATATTTTATTTGTTTTATCCACAAGTCGAAACATTGCCGAAAAAAGAATTCAAGCCCAAGCTAAGCATCTATACTTTTACTTTATTTTGGAAAGATTATGAGCAAATAAATTACCTCCAAGGTCGAGCAACATGAATGCCTTCTAATGTTAACTAGCAACCTAATTACCTTATAAACTAATTACCCTCATATGGTAAAGCTGGCTAATTTCTATTGTAAACCAAGAAGGTTAGTACCTCCATTGCATGCTTTAACAAAGTAACGCGGTTTAACTTAGATTGATAAAATATTTTATATATAACAACTAAAAATTTTGAAATTATTTAATAGTTTATTAATTTTAAAATTTAAATTAAAAAATCCTTTCAACTTATAAGATTAGAAAGAAAAGAAAAAAAAAATCATCACCCAACTTGCATCTATTAAAATCTATGGCCAACAACAACCAGCCGCTTGCTTATCCAATGGGCTAAGGCGGTGAAGCAAGTTTTCTAATCCACCTTGAGGCGTGACTGTCCACATTATTATATTAATAAAAACTAGTTTACAGCCCAGCAAAGGATATCTGAACCATTATCATGCATAGTTTCTTTTTCTAAATTTTTTGACAACCAATTCCAACTTAAAAAACTGCAAGTTAGTTTCTTTCGGAAAGGAAGTTCTATCATCATTGGACAACGAACAAGTCGGCACTTGAACGGAAAAACAACGATCAATTATTTATTGTCAACTTGCATCTAAGCCAATGGACCGAGGCACTGACAGCTAACCTTCTAACGTGCCTTGATGCGTGATCACCAACTATATATATATTATACACAAATTATAGTCAGCCAAAGGTACCTGGCAACTATTATGTAATTCTAATTATTAGTTCACATGTAATTTTGAAACATTGCTATGTAGCCAATTATTCTCTCAAAATAAAGTTGGCTTGTCATTGGGGAAGGAACGAGTCAGCAATTTGTGATGGGAAAGAATCCGTGTACGAGCAAATACTAGCAAACCGTAATATGCAGTGGAAGCAAACCACACAATCATAGAAACACCAAGATTTATGTGGAAAATCCCTTCAAGATAAAGGAAAAAAACACGGGCAAGCCAGAGAAGAAGATCCACTATAAAATAATAAATATCCAAGTCTCAAAGTCCCTTGCCAGAACTTGAGAAACAATCACAAGAGAATAATAGGGATATAAGGATTACATCACCGAAAAATACGGTCTCCTGCGTTACCTCCTTATTCTTCCCTTCTCTTCTTCTTCTTCTTCTTCTCTTGTTTTTCTTCTGCAGCACCTTCACGTGATTCCTGGAGTGGAAGTCCTCCCACGTAGTTAAGCACCAAGCAGCAGCCCTTCCTTCTCTTCCCCTAGCAATCCATGCTCCTAGAAAAAAGAAATACCTGCTACATGCTTCTCCTCTTTTTTTTCAGACGGCTGCTCCTTAAAAAAGAGAAAACCAAAAAAGGAAGGCGGCTACTCCTTTTATAAAAGAGAGAGAACAAACCCTGGTAGAAAAAGGAGTAGCGCTCCCTTTTGCCCTAATGGGCTGAATAAGTGGGCCATGGGCCCAACAACCTCCCCCTTCAGCCCATAAGGGAGGCTGTCTCATGCTTCCTTAGTGTGAAATCATGCCGACCAGCTGTCGGCATATCTCTTGCCTTTCTTTTGATAAGGTCTTTGTCAACATGTCTGCCCCATTTTCATCTGTGTGAATTTTCTGAAGCTGTAACTGCTTCTCTTCAAACACATTTCGAATCCAGTGGTATCTCACATCTATATGCTTTGACTTGAAATGAAAAGTTGGGTTCTTGCACAAGTGGATGGCGCTCTGGCTGTCACAATGTACCACATAATTTTTCTGTTTCAATCCCAATTCATGTAAGAATTCTTTCATCCACAGCATCTCCTTACAGACCTCGGTAGCAGCAATATATTCTGCCTCTGTGGTAGAGAGAGCTACACACCTTTGCAATCTGGATTGCCATGACACAGCTCCCCCTGCAAAAGTAAGTATGAAACCTGATGTGGACTTCCTTGTATCAATATCTCTCGCCATATCTGCATCTGTGTAACCAATCAGCACAGCTGGACCACCCCCAAAGCTTAAACAACTTTGGAGCTTCCTCTGAGATATCTGAAGATCCACTTCACTGCTGCCCAATGCTCTTTCCCTGGATTTGCAAGAAATCTGCTAGCAACACCCACTGCATATGCGATGTCTGGCCTCGTACATACCATCGCGTACATCAAACTTCCGACTGCTGAAGCGTAAGGAACCTTCTTCATTTTCTCCTTCTCCTCATCACTTGAAGGACTTTGCTCTGAGCACAACCTGAAGTGACCTGCAAGAGGAGAACCAACTGGCTTTGCATTGATCATACTGAACCTATCCAATACCTTCTCAATGTACTTTTCCTGTGACAACCATATTTTCTTGATTCTTCTATCACGGAAATCTGCATACCCAGTATTTGCTTTGCTGGTCCCATATCCTTCATTTCAAATGAATTGCTCAGCTCCTTCTTCAACCTGTCAATCATAGACATATCTTTCCCAAGAATAAGCATGTCATCAACATAAAGTAGGAGTATGACAAAATCCTCACTAAACCATTTGATATACACACAATGATCTGAAGCCATTCTTTTGTATCCATTTTCAGCCATAAATGAATCAAATTTCTTGTACCACTGCCTTGGAGCTTGCTTCAGCCCATATAAGCTTTTTTTCAATCTGCAGACAAGATTTTCTTTACCTTTGACTTTGAAGCCTTCTGGTTGCTCCATATAGATTTCCTCCTCCAAATCACCATGAAGAAAAGCTGTCTTCACATCTAACTGCTCAACCTCCAAGTCTAGACTAGCAGCAATACCTAGAGCAACACGAATTGAAGACATTTTAACAACAGGAGAAAAAATCTCTTCAAAGTCAATACCTTTCTTTTGACCAAAGCCTTTCACAACCAATCTGGCCTTGTACTTTGGTTGAGAACAATGCTGTTGAGTCTTTAACCTGAAAACCCACTTGTTCTTTAAAGCCTTCCTTCCTCTTGGTAGTTCCACTAAATCATATGTGTGGTTCTTCTGTAAGGCATCCATTTCTTCCAGCATACCTACTAACCACTCCTTTTTCTGCTCACTTTCAACTGCCTCCTGGTAACATTCTGGTTCACCTGCATCAGTAAGCATTATATATTCATCTGTAGAATACCTTTTGGAAGGTTGACGTTGTCTGATAGATCTTCTCAGCTGAGGCTCTGTAGGAGGTTGCTCCTGATCTCCTTCCTGCTCAACATGTCCTACAGGTGAGTTAATACCTGCTCCTGCACTATTTTCTTGCACATCTCCCCTATCACCCTGATTTACTAGAGGAGTAACTGGATCACAGTCTGTTAATCCTCCTGCAGAAGACTTGACTGACACCTCCTTCTTGAAGTCTTGAAGGGTTTGATCTTCAAAAAATACCACATCTCTGCTTCTGAATACCTTCTGCTTTTCTGGATCCCAAAGTCTATAACCAAACTCATCATGTGAGTAACCAAGCAAAGCACATTCTTTTGTCTTACCATCCAGCTTGGACCTCTCAATGTCTGGAACATGTGCAAATGCACGACAACCAAACACTCTCAAGTGCTTATAAGAGACATCTTTTCCTGACCATACACGCTCTGCAACATCACCATCTAGAGCTGTACATGGTGACAAGTTTATTACATCAACCGCTGTCTTCAATGCCTCATCCCAAAATCTTTTAGGTAACTTGGACTGTGAAAGCATACATCTGATCTTTTCCATGATGGTGCGGTTCATTCTCTCTGCAATTGCATTATGCTGAGGAGTACCAGGAACTGTCATCTCATGTTGAATGCCATGTGATCTGCAATAATTATCAAATAACCCTGTGTACTCACCACCATTATCTGACCTTATACATTTCAGTTTCTTTCCTGTCTCTCTTTCAACTCTGGCATGAAACTCTTTGAAGACATTAATAACCTGATCTTTAGTCTTCAAACCATAGACCCAAACTTTTCTAGAAAAATCATCTATAAAAGTGACAAAATAAAGTGCACCACTGATGCCTGGAACATTAACTGATCCACTAGGAGTTTTTGTCCTCAGAGGACCAAACATCTGTATAGATACGATCCAAAACATGCATTTTTCTAGATAAAGCAGGACTAGCAAAAGAAACTCTATGTTGCTTGCCAACCAAACAATCAACACATGGGTTCAGATGTACACCTTTGAAGTCTGGTAGAACTTCTCCTTGGAAAGAACTTGCAGCCCCTTCTCACTCATGTGTCCCAGTCGTTTATGCCACAACTCCATGCTGAAGTCGTTCTCTGTAACATTCAACTGTTCACCATAAGCTTTAGCCTGCAACCTGTATAAAGTGTGACATTTCTTCCCACTGGCTACAACAAGTGAACCTTTACTGAGCTTCCATTGCCCTTTATGAAATCTGCTATCAAAATCTTCATCATCAAGTCTTCCAACTGAGATTAAATTTAGCCTCAAGTCAGCTACATGCCTTACATCCTTGAGCACCAACTTACAGCCAAGATTGGTCTTCATGTGGATGTCACCCATGCCAATGATGTCTGCTGTGCCTTGATTTCCCATCTTGACAACACCAAAATTTCCAGTCTTATATGTAGAAAAAAACTCCCTCCGTGGTGTAGCATGATAAGAAGCACCTGTGTCAATCACCCACTCATGATTCTGACACTCACATGAGAAGATACCATCAGAAGTAGACAAAATCAAATAATCATCACTCTGCACAGTAGCTGTGATATTCTCCTTTGACTCTGTATCCTCCACTTCTTTTCCCTTTTTCTTACTCTTCTTAGGCTTCTTACACTGATTCTTGTAGTGCCCTTTCTCACCACAGTTATAGCAAGTAATATCTTTTCTTGACCTTGATTTGCTTCTACCCTTGTATGAATTGTCTCTATTTCTAGACTTTGACCGTCCTCTATTCTCTGAGACAAGTGCCTGTGAATCAATCTGAGAAGTTGCTGAATTTTTCCTTCTTAACTCCTCATTCAACAAACTGCCTGTTACTTGACTCATGGTGATAACACCGTCTGGTGCAGAATTACTGAGGGAAACTACCAGTGTCTCCCAACTTTCTGGCAATGAACTGAGAAGTAACAATGCCTGCAACTCATCATCAAGAGACATTTTCATAGAGGATAACTGGTTATTAATACTCTGCATTTCATTCAAATGCTCAGCAATAGAAGCACCCTCTTTATATTTCAGATTCACTAGTTTTCTGATCAAGAAAGCCTTGTTGCCAGCTGTTTTTCTCTCATATAGACTTTCTAACTTTTTCCAAAGAGAGTTTGCAGAAGTCTCAGTGGAAACATGGTGAAAGACACTATCATCCAACCATTGCCGAATAAAACCGACTGCCTTCCGATCTAACATGATCCAAGCATCGTCTGTCACTGTAGCGGGCTTTGCTTTGACCCCTTCTAAAGGTCCATATAGATCCTTGCAATATAAGAGGTCCTCCATCCTTGGTTTCCATATCATCCAATTGTTTCCGTTCAGACTGATCATGCGGGAAACATTACCGGCCTCCATGCTCGCACAAAAAAAAATTCACAGGCTCTGATACCAGTTGATGGGAAAGAATCCGTGTACGAGCAAATACTAGCAGACCGTAATACGCAGCGGAATAATAAATAAAAATGCGCAAACCACACAATCACAGAAACACCAAGATTTACGTGGAAAATCCCTTCAAGATAAAGGGAAAAAAACCACGGGCAAGCCAGAGAAGAAGATCCACTATAAAATAATAAATATCCAAGTCTCAAAGTCCCTTGCCAGAACTTGAGAAACAATCACAAGAGAATAATAGGGATATAAGGATTACGTCACCGAAAAATACGGTCTCCTGCGTTACCTCCTTATTTTCTTCCCTTCTTCTTCTTCTTCTTCTCTTGTTTTTCTTCTGCAGCACCTTCACGTGATTCCTGGAGTGGAAGTCCTCCCACGTAGTCAAGCACCAAGCAGCAGCCCTTCCTTCTCTTCCCCTAGCAATCCATGCTCCTAGAAAAAAGAAATACCTGCTACATGCTTCTCCTCTTTTTTTCAGACGGCTGCTCCTTAAAAAAGAGAAAACCAAAAAAGGAAGGCGGCTACTCCTTTTATAAAAGAGAGAGAACAAATCTGGTAGAAAAAGGAGTAGCGCTCTCTTTTGCCCTAATGCGCTGAATAAGTGGGCCATGGGCCCAACAATTTGAATAAAGGAAGCATCTTGCTCTAGCTGGCTAAGTTTTTATGGGAAAATGTTTACAATTAATTTAAGGTGTCATCCTCTTTTGAATTATTTGTTGGTCTTTTCCTTAACGTAGAATTTTGATTTTTTTTTCTTACCAGATAGATGGGCATATTTCACAGTCCAAAATAATAATGGATCCATAATGGCTGCTGATATCATTCCTTTTGGTCATAAAAAAAAAAAAAAATTTGGTTTCTTTTATACAATTGGCATGGAAAGTATTTGTTGGGGGGTAAAATCGTCATTGCATTGATCCGTGCAAGACGGCTAAGGCTGACCCCCTCCTTTCGGTTTTCTTCTGGGCTTCCCTAGCTCGGCCTCCTCCGGGCTTCCGTAGCTCGGCCTCCTCCGGGCTTCCGTAGCTCGGCCCCCTCCGGGCTTCCCTAGCTCGGCCTCCTCCGGGTTTTCCGTAGCTCGGCTCCTTCCGGGCTTCCGTAGCTCGGCTCCTCCCGGGCTTCTGTAGCTCGGCTCCTTCCGGGCTTCCCTAGCTCGGCCTCCTCCGGGCTTCCGTAGCTCGCCTCCTCTGGGCTTCCGTAGCTCGGCCTCCTTCGGGCTTCCGTAGCTCGGCCCCCTCCGGGCTTCCCTAGCTCGGCCTCCTCCGGGCTTCCGTAGCTCGGCCTCCTCCGGGCTTCCGTAGCTCGGCCCCTCCGGGCTTCCCTAGCTCGGCCTTTTCCGGGCTTCCGTAGCTCGGCTCCTTCCGGGCTTCCGTAGCTCGGCTCCTTCCGGGCTTCCCTAGCTCGGCCTCCTCCGGGCTTCCGTAGCTCGGCTCCTTCCGGGCTTCCGTAGCCCGCTGCTACCTAGCGATCCACGCCCCGACGTCCACCTCCGCGGAACCTGGCGCGGGAGAACTCAAGTCTACCCAAGCAGCGCCCTGAGCAGGGGATCATATTAAGACGTGGCCTAAGACCTATTATAAACCGCCCCGGGTCTACTCACCCAGATCCCAAGACATCGAGGGGCTCTCCCAGTCGTCGATCCCTTAACGGACAAGGCGTGGATTCTAACGGCCCCGCAACGGCCTGATTCTGTCTACCCCCGAATCTTAACAACCTCAGTACCTTCCAAAGACGCTCAAGTTCCCAGGTGACAGTCTATAAATACTAGTTTGGCAGATTACCTCAGGTACGCAACCCTTGACACACAAAAACTCTAGGGTTACCTCTCTCTCTCCCGGCAGCTCGTCGGTGCTCTGCCCTTACCAGAGCCTCCGATTGACCGCCCCCCTGGAGAGGTCTCCCGGAGAGATCCACCTCCTCATTATCTGGTTGATCGCCGAATTCTTTCCTCACTGACTTGAGCGTCGGAGGGCCTTCCGCGGAGGACCACCCCCGGCGTCCTTCCGCGTGCAGGGCTTCCTGTTTTGCAGGTCCGCCACACCCCACTCCCCGAGGATCGACCGCGCCCGAGTCGGAGGACGGATCCCGGCGGCAACAGATTGGCGCTAGAGGAAGGGTCTCAAGTCCCATTAAAACTTGAAAGAAGGAGACAAGGATCTTGATCCGGAGAAGAACCTCTCTGATGGCCAACCAGAAGAGAGGAGCAACCTCTGATGCTCCCGATCAGGTCGCCTCCCAGAGGCCTGATCCGACTAGCGCCACGGCGCCGCAACCCCCACCTGTCGAGACTCCGTCGCCGTCTGCCATTCCGGTGACCCAGGACCAGTTTGCTACGCTGGTCCAAAAGTCCAGGCTCTCACCCACCTGGTCCAGGAGCGTCTTGCACCTCCTCCTGCTTCGCATCCCCAGAAAGAGACGACGACTTCCTCTTCACCGGCAACCTCCTCCTCTGATCCGCGTGAATCAGCGGATCCCCCACGTCGCCCCGGGGAGACAAACCGGTCCCTCGAACCGGTTGTGATAGAGATCTTCCCAGATCTCGGCGAGCCCGCTCCCTCTCTCCGGCAACGTCTCGCCATGATTCAACACCATCTTTGCGGTTCTCCCGCCCGGCTGCTCCTCTCGCCGGTGAGGAGGAGATCCGCCGTCAGATCCAAGAAATGCGTCAGGAGCTGGACGCCGCCAAGCAGATCCACCTGCCTCAGCCCAAAGCAGAGCAGGGCATCCCTTTCTCTAAGGGGATCATAGAGGAAGTGATTCCCTCCATGTCAAGCTGCCAACCGTCGAGCCCTATCACGGCTCCACTGATCCGGACGACCATCTCAGCAGCTTCCGGTCAATAATGATGTTCCATGGAGCATCTGATGCGATCCTCTGCCGGGCCTTTCCGTCCACCCTCAGAGGATCTGCCCGAACCTGGTTCAACGCCCTGAAACCAGGTTCCATTGATTCATTTGATGAGCTGAGCCACCTTTTTATTGGCCAGTTCGTCAGCAGCCGCCGCCACCGACGGAGATCCGACTCCCTCTCCGAAGTCAAGCAAAGAGAGGGGAGTCCTTGAGAAATTATCTTGGCCGTTTCAACAAGGCCATGTTGGAGGTGGACCACCTTAATCATGAGGTGGCCATGTCCGCCCTAGCGGGGGGAGTTTCAAAGGAGAGCGACTTCTATTTGGCCATGGAAGTCAGCTACCCCCCGTGTCTGATATGATGGCCCTGGCGGACAAATATGCTCGGGTCGAGGAGTCGCGGAGAATGGCCCGCGCTGAACAGACGAAGAAGAGGCAAGAGCCCAAAGTTCCCGACAGACACCGCCCTGTCCGTCGGCCAAGCCCACCTCGCCGCCAAAGAGTCCCTCCGCCGCCACCAAGAAATCGCTCCCGGAGTCCCCCTAGGCGATTCGATCGCTACACTCCGTTGACTGCGCCCCGGGCACAAATCCTCATGGAGATAGAGCGCCAGCTTCCCCGACCAGTACCTCTCCGAGGGAACCCAACCCGGAGAGATCCCGCCAAGTACTGCCGCTACCATAGGGAGCATGGCCATGACACCGAAGAATGCTGGCAGCTGAAGAACGAGATCGAGAGACTGATTCGGCGGGGACGGTTGGACCAGTTCAGAAGAGCACCCGAGCCACAGCAGCAAGGAGGTGATCGCCAGCCTGAGCTCCCACAACTCCCTCCTCCACCAAATCCGCCGTGGTTGGCCGCATCAACATGATCGAAGAGGCCGGCGGATCGGGCTCGGGGGGCAATGGTGATGCACCGGTGCCAAAGAAGGCGCGCACGGGCGAGCTTTCCTTTTCTGATGATGATCTTCTTGGGATACAGCTTCCCCATGAGGACGCACTTGTCGTATCCCTAAACTTGAACATTATGATGTAAGCCGAATCCTGGTCGATAGTGGAAGCTCGGTGAACGTTTTGTACCTCGGTGTGTTTGCCAGGATGAAATTGCTCATGGAAAACCTTCGAGCCGTGGATTCCACCTTGATGGGATTCACCGGCGACGTCATCATCCCAGAAGGAATCGTCACCCTGACGGTCCGCGCAGGAACCTGGCCCTTTGTAACCGTTGTACAAGCCGACTTCCTAGTGACCGACCTCAGGTCCCCATACAATGCCATATTCGGCAGGCCCGGCTTGATGTCTCTTAAGGCGGTTGTCTCTATCCACATTTGTCTATGAAGTTCCCCACCGAGCAAGGAGTTGGAGTAGTTCGGGGAAGTCAGGCCATGGCTCGGCAATGTTTTGTCACGAGCCTTCAGTCCAGAATTCCCGAGGTTGACGGGCTAGACGCCCGCGAAGATTTCGCCGAGCAACGGGGAGAACCGGTGGAAGAGCTGGAAGAAGTACCGCTGGACGTAGCTCGGCCCGACCGAACCACAAAGGTCGGGTCGCTGCTTGAGGGACAGCCTCGTCGCGAGCTAATCAGATTCCTCCAAAGCAACGCGGACATCTTCGCCTGGACCGCCTCCGACATGCCAGGAATTAGCCCCGAAGTCCTCGTCCATCGTCTCAATGTGGACGAGATGCACAGGCCCGTTAAGCAGAAAAAGAGAAGCTTCGCCCCAGAACGGCAAAAGGCCATTGAAGAAGAGGTCGACAAACTCATCAAAGCCAACTTTGTCCGAGAGGTGAGCTACCCGAGTTGGCTGTCAAACGTCGTCATGGTGAAGAAGTCGAATGGCAAATGGAGGATCTGCATCGACTTCACCGACCTCAACAAGGCATGCCGAAGGACAGCTTCCCCCTCCCTCGGATCGACCAGCTCGTGGACGCCACCTCAGGCCACCAGATGCTGTCATTCATGGACGCCTATTCGGGCTACAATCAGATCCGGATGGCCCCCGAGGATGAAGAAAAGACAGCCTTCATAACCGACCGAGAGGTACCTACTGTTACCGAGTTATGCCTTTCGGTCTTAAAAATGCAGGAGCGACCTACCAGCGCCTGGTCAACAAGGTGTTCAAGGAGCAAATCGGCCGGAACATGGAGGTGTATGTGGATGATATGCTGGTCAAAGCAAGGAAGCGCTGCGGCATGTTGAGGACCTCGCGGAGAGCTTTGCCACGCTGCGCAAGTATGGAATGAAGCTCAACCCAACCAAGTGCGCCTTCGGCGTCAATTCTGGGAAGTTCCTCGGCTTCATGGTCTCCCAGCGCGGCATTGAAGCTAACCCTCAGAAGATTCAAGCTCTCCAACAAATGGCGCCCCCAGCGTCCATTAAAGAGGTCCAGCGCCTGACCGGGAGAATAGCGGCCCTTAACCGCTTCGTAGCTCGGTCAGCCGAGAGGTGCCTCCCCTCTTCAAAACCCTCCGATCGGCCACAAGAATTTCCAATGGACTCCTGAATGCCAGAATCATTTCAAGATCTCAAGAAGTACCTGGCTCGCCTCCACTTCTTAGTAGTCCGGTCCCAGGGGAGACTCTGTTTCTGTATCTGGCCGTTTCCGAGGGAGCAGTTTGTTCGGTACTGGTCAAGCAAGAAGGCAAGATCCAAAGACCGATCTACTATGTGAGTAGGCTGCTCCGCGACGCGGAACGAGGTACACCCAGGATCGAGAAGATAGTGCTTGGCTTTGATCACCTCGGTCCGGAAGCTACGACCCTATTTTCAAGCACATTCAGTGACGGTCCTGACCGATCAACCCATCAAGGCGGTGGTCCACCGTCCATAAACATCGGGGAGGATGACCAAATGGGCCGTCGAACTAAGCGAGCACGACATACAATTTCAACCTCGCCCGGCCATCAAAGCTCAAGTGCTGGCCGACTTCCTCCTCGAATGCACCATCCCGGAAGACGGCTCTACCCCAAAAAGTCCCGAAGGACCAAAACCTGAAGCTCGGTGGGCTCCTTCACGTCGATGGGTCGTCCAACGCCCATTATTCCGGTGCGGGTTTGGTTCTCACCAGCCCGGAGGGGATGATCTTCGAATATGGCGTCCGATTCTCCTTCCCGGCTTCCAACAACGAAGCCGAGTACGAGGCCCTGTTAGCCGGTCTCCGGATCGCCCGCAACCTGAAGGTGGAAAAGCTCAGCGCCTTTACCGACTCTCAGCTGGTGGCCGGCCATGTGCGAGGGGAGTTTGAAGCCGAGAACCCAATATGGTCCGATATCTCCAAGAGGTGCGCGGCCTACTTCCTCACTTTTCAGAGTTTGAAATCATTCAAATTCCTAGATCGGAAAACGCCCGTGCCGACCTACTCTCCCGATTGGCAACCACGGAGACAATGGATGCTGAACAAAAATTCCATCTGGAGACTCTGGAGAAGCCGAGTATTCATGGAAGCTGACCGGGTGATGCAAATCGAGACCGAACCATCCTGGTTCGACCCTATCCTCAGCTATCTTAAAGAAGGGTCGCTCCCGTCCGACCGGAGGGAGGCCAGGAAATTGAAGCTGCAGGCGACCCACTATGTATTGATTGACAGCCAGCTTTACAAGCGGTCTTTTTCTATGCCGCTGCTCAGATGCCTCCGCCCATCCGAGGCGGACTATGCTCTACGGGGAGGTACATGAAGGGATCTGCGGCAACCATCTGGGAGGCCTTCCCTAGTCACAAGGTGCTACGGCAAGGCTATTATTGGCCGACCATGCAGAAAGATGCGGACGATCTAGTCCGAGCCTGTGACGCCTGCCAGAGACATTCGAGCATCCAGAGGCTCCCTCCGCCGAGCTAGTTTCCATATCCTCCGCCTGGCCCTTTGCCAAGTGGGGGATGGACATCCTCGGCCCATTCCCGTTGGCGACAGGACAGCGAAAATTCTTATTTGTCGCCATTGACTACTTCACCAAATGGGTTGAAGCGGAAGCAGTTGCCCAAATCACCGAAGCCCGGGCCAGAGACTTTGTGTGGAGTCCATCATCTGCCGGTTCGGCCTCCCCCACACCATAATCACCGATAACAGCAAGCAGTTCGACAATTCCAAATTCCGCCAATTCTGCGAAGAGCATGGAATTCGTCACCACCTTACTTCGGTCGGGCACCCACAAGCCAACGGAGCGGCCGAGGTAACCAACAGGACTCTCCTCCAAGGAATCAAAGCTCACCTCTCTAGAGCCCAAGGCAGGTGGGCGGATGAGCTGCACCATGTCTTGTGGGCCTATCGCACCACTCCGAGAATCCCGACGGGCGAGAGACCCCATTCCGAATGGCTTTGGTACGGAGGCCGTCATCCCTGTGGAAGTGGGCCTCCCATCTTTGCGGGTGGAGAGTTACTCGGAAGAAGCCAGCAACGAGCAACTCCGCACCAAACCTCGACTTGGTGGAGGAAGTCAGAGAGAAGGCCCGAATCGGACGGCCGCCTATCAACAGAGGGTGGCTCGGTACCATGCCTCCAGAGTCAGGGGAAGGCTTTCCTACCCGGCGACCTTGTCCTCCGGAAAGCTTCTGTATCCAAACCGCTGGAGCAAGGAAAGCTGGCGCCGAACTGGGAAGGCCCGTACAAGTCACGGAGGTCATTGGGCCAGGAACCTACAAGCTACAGGACCTCGAAGGGAAATCCGTCCCCGAACGTGGAACTCGGACAACCTCCGCAAATACTATCAATAGGGTATGTCCTTTACGCCCCGCCAGTTGTCTATTTTCCCACAACTTATTGTGTGAATCGGTTATATACCATATTGCCATAAATCGTAAATGGGAATAGATGCTGCTTATCAATCCTCGGCACAACCGAGTTATCTGCTTGAACAGGAAAATCTCCGAACCTTGGCAGGGCCAAGTAAAATATTTCTCCGAACCTCAGGGCCGAGCAACAAATCTCCGAACCTTGGCAGGGCCAAGTAAACATTTCTCCGAACCTCGGTAGGGCCGAGCAACAAATCTCCGAACCTTGGCAGGGCCAGTAAAACATTTCTCCGAACCTCGGCAGGGCCGAGCAACAAATCTCCGAACCTTGGCAGGGCCAAGTAAACATTTTTCCGAACCTCGGCAGGCCGAGCAACAAATCTCCGAACCTTGGCAGGGCCAAGTAAAAACATTTCTCCGAACCTCGGCAGGGCCGAGCAACAAATCTCCGAACCTTGGCAGGGCCAAGTAAAACATTTCTCCGAACCTCGGAGGGCCGAGCAACAAATCTCCGAACCTTGGCAGGGCCAAGTAAAACTTTCTCCGAACCTCGGCAGGGCCGAGCAACAAATCTCCGAACCTTGGCAGGGCCAAGTAAAATACTTCTCCGAACCTCGGCAGGGCCGAGCAACAAAATCTCCGAACCTTGGCAGGGCCAAGTAAAGTATTTCTCCGAACCTCGGCAGGGCCGAGCAATAAAATCTCCGAACCTTGGCAGGGCCAAGTAAAATACTTCTCCGAACCTCGGCAGGGCCGAGAGCAACAAGTCTCCGAACCTTGGCGGGACCAAGTGAATGTTTCACCGAGCCATGGCAAGGCCAGGTAAAAACCACTCGGCTAAAAACCCGGTAAAAGGGCCTGGAACCATGGGCCTCGACCAAAGCCGAACGGCCCCAAATAGTACTCGAAGAACTTCGTCCGGTTTGAGACGAGCACGTTGAGTAAAAAACCCTTGAGAGAGAAAAGACCTGTTTTCATCTGTCGGCCCCTGCCGACCCATTTTCATCGTCTCGGCCCCTGCCGACATTTTCATCTGTCGGCCCCTGCCGACCCATTTTCATCTGTCGGCCCCTGCCGACCCATTTTCATTTGTCGGCCCTGCCGACCCATTTTCATCCGTCGGCCCCAGCCGACCAACTTCATCTGTCGGCCCCTGCCGAACCTATTTTCATCTGTCGGCCCCTGCCGACCCATTTTTCATTTGTCGGCCCCTGCCGACCCATTTTCATCCGTCGGCCCAGCCGACCAACTTCATCTGTCGGCCCCTGCCGACCTATTTTCATCCGTCGGCCCCTGCCGACCCATCTTCATCCGTCGGCCCCAGCCGACCCAACTTCATCTGTCGGCCCCTGCCGACCGATTTTCATCCGTCGGCCCCTGCCGACCCATTTTCATCCGTCGGCCCCTACCGACCCATTTCATCCGTCGGCCCCAGCCGACCCGTATTTCATCCGTCGGCCCCTGCCGACCCGTATTTCATCTGTCGGCCCCTGCCGACCTATTTTCATCTATCGGCCCCTGCCGTCCATTTTCGTATGACGACCTTTGCAGACCTATTTTCGTCTGTCGGCCTTAACCGACCTACTCTATCCGTCGGCCCGCGCCGACCTATTTCGCCCGTCGATCATGACCGATCCACTTTGATTCGTCGGTCCAAACCGGCCCATTTTCCTGGTTCGAATTAAGAATGGCCCAAGGATGTCAACAAGCCATGGGTCGTTTACGATCGAGGCAACACCAGACAACAGCAAAGTCACGCAAGAAAAACACTTAAATAAAAAGGAAATCCCTTTACTGAGAAATGTCAAATGTTTAAAAGGAAGATACAGGAGCGGCCCCTAAGAGCCAGGAGCTCCACCGGTTTGGGGAGAACCCTCAGCCACATCTGCAGGTGCACGGCTAGGCTCGCCCTTCTCTGATGTTTTCCCTCCTCTGTAACAGTTTGTGACTGTCCCTCGGAGGCTACGGCTTCGCTGGGACCAGGGTTGCCGCCAAGCTCGGCGTCAGAAACGCTGACATATTCATCTTCATCTTCTTCTTCTGCGGATTCGCCGTCTTCGGAGCCTTCGATGCTCAGAAAAAGAAAGGTCCCACTCGGGTGCCCGCTATCCTCTGCTTACACTCTTCCATCCCGTGACGGAATGCATCTACGTCATAGCATCTTGCCTCCCCTGAAGAATGGCGAGCTGCATGTTGGCCTCAGTGGCCCGTTTCTCGGCCTCAGCCACCTGGGCCTCCAGGATGGCGTTTCCCCCTCGAGCTCGCTAGACCGTATCTCGAGCTCCGAGCTCCTACTGCGAGCGGACGAAAACGCACTTTGGAGAGCCTGAATCTCCGACCCCATCCTCGCCATCTGGAAAAAGTCAAGGACATCGGCATCATAGGGAACCAATAGAAAATGAGGGAAATAAAAGCATACCTCCCCCTCTCGCCTGGCCAACCTTCCGGCCAGCTCCTCAGCCTCACTCCGGGCCCTCGTCCTGTCAGCGCCGACCGACTCCACCCTCTCTTGCAGGGTACTGATCCTCGATCGTCCGGTTTCAATCTCCCCGCGAGCTTGCGATAACTCGCCACTCACTCGACCTATTATTCCTTGTTGCCACTTCGCGTTCTCCTTCAGTTCAGCGATTCGTCATTACGTTTTTTCAACGTCTCCTCCACCTCGCCCAACTTCTCGTCAGGCGTTTTCTTTCGCCGTCCGGCCTCTCTCCTCAACCGGCCCAGACTCTCGCCGTGGTCCCGCCGCATCGCCACCATCTCCACGGAGTGTTTTGATTTGATTGTGGCCAACTCCCGGCATGCGTCATCGCTCNGGTACTGATCCTCGATCGTCCGGTTTCAATCTCCCCGCGAGCTTGCAATAACTCGCCATTCACTCGATTTATTATCCCTTGTTGCCACTTCACGTTCTCCTTCAATTCAGCGATTTCGTCATTACGTTTTTTCAATGTCTCCTCCACCTCGCCCAACATTCTCGTCAGGCGTTTTCTTTCGTCGTCGGCCTCTCTCCTCAATCGGCCCAGACTCTCGCCGTGGTCCCGCCGCATCGCCACCATCTCCGCGGAGTGTTTTGATTTGATTTTGGCCAACTCCCGGCATGCGTCATCGCTCTTCGCCAGGAGTCCCTGTAACTCCTCCACCCTATGCTTCAGCTTGGACACCTCGTCCACAGCAACCTGGTGTGCCGCCCTGGCCGCCTTCGAGCTCCTATCCATCGTGTCCATGAGCTCCGCGAACTGCTCAGACTTTTTCAGCTGCGACTGGAGCTCGACTTTCTCCCTCCGGGCCTGGACGCTGGCCCCTGTCGCCAGACTCAAGCGCCAGCCAATTGCCCGAGAAAGCAAAACCCCCTACAAAGGCAAAAATTGAGTAAGCGCCCACAACGGAGTCCATCGGGTAACATCCGACACGCTGGGAAAATGACTCACCTTCGAAGCATAGTCCCGGGTCATCTTTATCAAAGTTGTATTATCTATGGCGGGGAGGAGATGAATATCTCAGCTACACCTTGCTGCCCGAATGCAGCATCTATCAACCCCCGGTCAGCGAACTCGTCCGTCGATGGACCCGCACCCGGATGCAGGACCGACCTCATCATGGCGGAAAACGCCTCGTCGATGCTAGCCTCCGAGCCACTGGGTTGACCGACCCCACCTGAGGGACCGGCCTGGACGATCCCCAGCTGAGTGGCCTGCAGCCTCCCAGCTTCTTCCGTCAGGGCCCTGGCTTGAGCCTCTTCAGATAGCTCGGCCAGCCCAAGCGCTAATCTCCCCAAAATCTTCCTCGAAGGGGCCCCGATCGTGGGACCCCCACTTTGTTGCGCTCCCTCCACTGGTGCGCCCTCTCCAGTAGCCACCACCTGCGGCCCCTCCGCGGGCTCCCCCGAGGTCTCAGTTTGAACCGCCTCTTGACCCATCGAGGGCGGCTCAACCTCACTGCTGCCGGATTCCCCAGCGGATAGGCCAAGCAGGGGCCCCTCCCGAACTCCTTCCATTGCGGCTGTCTCCTCCCCCTCTCCCGCTGGAGCCAGTGGCGACTCCACGGGGGCGATGGACCCCTCCACTACGACCGCCTCCACTGGACACGTCACGAGTTCCTCCTTCAAGGGAGGCGCGGTCAGATGAGCCAGCGGAGCCTCATCCGAACTATCCGAAATCTCCAAAACGAGAGGTTCGGGCGCCACGGCCGCCCTCCCCGTATCCTCCTTCGCCCCAGGCGCCCCTGTAGCGGCTGCCTCCGTAGCGGCTGCTCCAGCGTCCGGCGGGCTCTTTGCGGATGTGTGACCCCTCTTTTTGGGTCGGCCACTGTCCGCTCCACTACCTTCCCCAGGACGCTTCCCTCTCTTCCTCTTGGAGAGGCTCGACAACGCCAACCTCGTGGCTGCCAAACCGGAGTTCACATGATCAAACCCACACGCAGTAATCGGGAAAAATACGCAACGCGAAAAGAAACTCACCTTGAGGGTCCAAAGGGCTGAGCCCGGCTGCAAAGAGAGCTCCCTCCGATAACAAGTCGTTGGCCGAAAACGTCTGTCCATTACGAAGGACGTCCAGGTCCCTCTCCTCCTGCACCGATAGGGCCGGATGCGTCTCCGCATCCTTCGCAACTTCCCCCCATCGCCGAGGGAAATCGGACCCGATGTTCCCCTCCGCAATCACAAATCGACTCTTCCACCCCTTGATGGAAGAGGGCTTATCCGCAATGACATTAAAAGACCTCCGGGGCCCGATGGAGGTCCACTCCGATTTCCGCCCGGGAGTTAGGTGATAACAGGTGCGAAAAGGGGGAGAGTCGCAACGATTTGGATCTGGTGGCACATCGAGATAAATCCGATGTTCCGCCAACTGTTTGGGGCCACCATCGATGGACAGATGTTGTAATGGGTCATGATCTCCTTCACCAAGGGATGGAGAGGGAAACGAAGACCCGCCTTAAAGCTGTCCTCATAGACGAATACTCCAGACTCCAAGTCACGGGTGACCCTGTCTTCAAGCCCCGGCACCCGCAAAACCACGTCCATGGGCAGACCATACCTTTGGTGAATCCTCCCCAAATCTCCAGCGACGATTTCTGAGGCTACGTCTCCAGGGCTCATCGCCATCTCGGTCGAAGGAAGTCCTGAGCGAAAAACGGTGAACGCTGAAGAGGATGAGAGGCCAACGCTCTTCTGAAACAAAGAAGAAGACGCCACCAACACGCACACGTGCGCGTATATATAGACGCAGGGCAGCTGTCACTTCGCTTCTCCGCCAAGAAACCGCCCTGGAGAGGCGGAACACCCCATTCGAGGCGTCCGGGATCGCCTCGACATACCCCCATACCGATCGGGATTCACGGCACGGCACGATCTCAACCGTCGCTAATGGAGAAGCCTCACCTTCGGAGGTACGGTGGCCCTACCGCATTAATTAAGGCATCATTGCACGGGTTGTTTAAGCCAAAACGTCCCATCGGGGCGCGCCACTTGAGCTTATACTCCCTACGCCCGAACCTACGCTTCGAACTAGGGAGTGGGGGGCATGTGTTGGGGGGTAAAATCGTCATTGCATTGATATCCGTGCAAGACGGCTAAGGCTGACCCCCTCCTTTCGGTTTCTTCCGGGCCTCCCTGGCTCGGCCTCTTCCGGGCTCCGTGGCTCGGCCTAGCTCGGCCTCTTCCGGGCTCCCTGGCTCGGCTCTTCCGGGCCTCCCTAGCTCGGCCTCTTCCGGGCCTCCCTGGCTCGGCTTCTTCCGGGCCTCCGTGGCTCGGCCTCTCCCGGGCTTCCTAGCTCGGCCTCTTCCGGGCCTCCGGCTCGGCTCTTCCGGGCTTCCCTAGCTCGGCCTCTTCCGGGCTTCCCTAGCTCGGCCTCTTCCGGGCCTCCGTGGCTCGGCTTCTTCCGGGCCTCCGTGGCTCGGCCTCTCCCGGGCTTCCTTAGCTCGGCCTCTTCCGGGCCTCCGCAGCTCGGCTTCTTCCGGGCTTCCATAGCCCGCTGCTACCTAGCGATCCACGCCCCGACGTCCACCTCCGCGGAACCTGGCGCGGGAGAACTCAAGTCTACCCAGCAGCACCCTGAACAGGGGATCATATTAAGACGTGGCCTAAGACCTATTATAACCGCCCCAGGTCTACTCACCCAGATCCCAAGACATCGAGGGGCTCTCCCAGTCGTCGATCCCTTAACGGACAAGGCGTGGATTCTAACGGCCCCACAACGGCCTGATTCTGTCTACCCCGAATCTTAACAACCTCAGTACCTTCCAGAAGACGCTCAAGTCCCCAGGTGACAGTCTATAAATACGAGTTTGGCAGATTACCTCAGGTACGCAACCCTTGACACACAAAAACTCCAGGGTTACCTCTCTCTCTCCCGGCAGCTCGTCGGTGCTCTGCCCTTACCAGAGCCTCCGATTGACCGCCCCCCTGGAGAGGTCTCCCGGAGAGATCCACCTCCTCATTGTCTGGTTGATCGCCGATTCCTTCCTCACTGACTTGAGCGTCGGAGGGCCTTCCGCGGAGGACCACCCCCGGTGTCCTTCCGCGTGCAGGGCTTCCTGTTTTGCAGGTCCGCCGCACCCCACTCCCTGAGGATCGACCGCGCCCGAGTCGGAGGACGGATCCCGGCGGCAACAGAGCCCAATGCTTGGGCTCCGTCCCCGGCGCTGGAGTCCTTGTCTGCGACAGACCCAACAGCAAGGTGGGACCAGGCCTGAAACAAGCCGGTCCGGATTAGAACCATTGCTCTCATGACATCTTGGAGCACGATAGAACTCCAAAGATGGATAAGAGACAGGGTCTCCGCAAGCTACCCTTTCGCTCAGCCGACGACTTTCATTTATGCTGGCTCGTACCTCTTAATCCATACTGTTAGTGATAGAAACGATGTTAAGACAAGACGTCCAAAATATCGACAGAGAGGAGATTGGGGTGGAGTTGAAAAATAGCAGTTTGGCTTTTAATAGCGTCGTTAAGGCATTGTTAAACTCATTAACTCCCAATGCTTTCTCAAAGCTTCGTTAGGCTTTGAAAATTTTCGACGCTATCCATAAGCATCAGTTGCCATCCATGAGATTTGTTGTAATATATATTTATATTTTTGATTTTAAAAAAAAGTATTCTTATTTCTTTTAGATGAATATTATAAAAATATAAAATATATTATGAAGCTATAATTTTAGTATAATATATAAAAGAAGATTAAAATTATGGCTAATATATTTAAACATATTCGTAACTGATCGAAGTATGGATCTTCTATCGCTAATCACTAATACGGTCCATGAACATTATTAATGCGACAATTTTATTCGGATTGTTGTATAGAGACACTTTGTGAAGGTATTATATATAATAAAATTATATAGGATACGGACCGATATAATTTAAATCTTGATTTAAGTACCGTTATAAAGAATTTAATTTATGTCACAAGATGATCTATGTATATCAACATTAATACTGACTTAATCATAAATTCCTTGATTGTATTACTGGATCTTTTGATTTGTTCGTTCAAATCCATTTGATGTTGGGCCCAAAACTTATATTTTGAAGGTTCAATAACACATTGGACTGGAAATGTGATTTAAAGATATGGAATCCATGACTTTTGAAAAGAAGCTTAAAATTAGTTCCCTTAAGTATTGATTAAGGAGCTAAACAGTAATGCATACATTTATGATCCAATCATAAATTAACTGTTTAACTAGTGAATCAATGGTACTTAAGCAACAAGAGATGATTAAAAGGATACTACTTTACCTAGCTCTAATTATGAATTAATTATGAAGGGTTGAATTACATGTAATAATTATATACTAAAGTTTTCGAGTAAAAAATAATATGTAATTTTTAAGAGTGCTGAATTTTTAGTGGAATAACTTTGAGATTAATAATCTGAATAAATAATTAAAGTTTTAATTGGGTTTATTCAAGTTTATTGGAGCTTGAAATTATGGGTCTATGATCCCACACCATCTTAGGTTAATTGCATCGAATACTCTTGGATTGAATAATTAATATGATTAATTATTTATTTTTTTAAATAAAATATTTATTAAAACTTTATAAAAAAGAGTTTATTATGAAGATAAATAATCAATTTGATTGATTATTTTTCTCATATCTATTTGATATAATAAATTGGTTATTAATAAAATAAAAATATGTTTAAACATATTGTTCATATAATAAGATGATATGAATGATGGCATATAAATGTTATTGTAGGACTTTATACAAGAGTTTTTTTTTTGCTCTTATAAATGGCGCATATTTTGAATTGATAAAGAGAGAGAAATTTTAATTTTTGATATTTTTAATAATATGATTATTAAAATATTAAAAATTAAAAAATAATAAATTTGATTTATTTATAACTAATATTAGATATTTGAAATTAATAATATCTAGAATTATTAAATAAGATTTAATAATTTAGATATTATTATATTTAATTTAGATATTATTTGTAAATTAGTTACAAATGAGAGAACAAATTTTTCCTTGATATGCATAAGGGGGTGTCGTGTACGTGTAGAGGATTGTCCTCAAAATATGCATACTGGGTTGACGTGCATGTTTAGAGAATTATTCTCATACGGTCAAAATTGGTTTAAGAGTCAAATTATCTAGATTAAATTAATTTAAAAATAAATAAATAAATAAATTAAATAAATTTTTTTGATTCACCTCGATCTTATAAATAGGGCATAAGATAAACTTTCAAAGAGTGTGACACAATAAAAGAAAAGTTTATCTTCCTTTTTCTTCTATATGTGCGCCAACCTTTTGTGAGAAATAAAGAAAAACAAAAGTGAGCTTACTCTCATAATTCGATACCGATCCTAAGAGAGGTGAGGAAGATTTTGGTTTCATTTTTATTTTGTAGTTATTTTTGTGACGTACCTTATTCCATAAATTGTACCATAAATTCTTTCTCCATAGCTTCGAATCCGATAGTAGGAAGTGTCTGCTCCTTCGAGATCTCAACACTTTGGTATGTTTTATGTGTAGAAAATTATAGGATAATTTTAATATAAATATATTAATTTTATGCATGCTAAACGATCTGTATGTTTTTGCTGCACATATATAAATGATATATTTTAAATTTTTTCATTCCAACAAACATGACGGTTGTGTCCTCGCCAAAACATATATTTGCAAACTAGTTGTAGTTGTTTTAGAAAATTTTTAGCTCTTCCACTTTGCTAGCAGTGCATTCCATTGCTCCCACAAGGAATCCTTAGCTCTGAATGGATGTTGATAGTATGCCAAACTAATCCTTTTTCATAAAAATAAAACAGTGGCAAACCATCTCCTTTTGTTTGGCAAATATAAGAAGGAAAAAGAATCATAAAAAACTAAATAAAGAAAAGAGAAGAGAAGGAAAGAAATAATAAGAGAACAAAGTGTGAAAAGATAATGGTTGTTAGTTTGTTAGAGTTAGTTTTTTAAATAATGAGCCTATCTTTTTATGATTTGATAGGATAGCCTTAGATGGATAGATCATAAGAGGATTATGCTTATCCGTAGAAACAAGAAACAATATTTATATGGTGATGTGCTTAATGAAACGTAATAGATCAATTTTATTCTTGAGTGAAAACCCTTCTTCTACCTTGATTTCTCTTCCCAAAACAATCTGTGTTGGAAACAATCCCAACAAAAATTGGTATCAGAGCCTATTTCCTTGAAGAGGTGGGACGATCGGCCGTAAGAAGAAAGTTTGGTGAAGGCGAGGAGGACGAGAAGATCCAAAGAAATGGTGCTTCCCTTCCACGCGTTGCCGAGACGAGTTCTTTCACCAGGACGTCTCTTCCAAAGCAGCAGCAAACAAAAAAAAAATCGGTGATGTTTATGCTTGAAGACGCCAGGTGGTTTGACCGCACAGAATATTGACTTTCCATCCACCTTCCTCTAACTGTCAGATCTCCAAATTGATATTTGGCGTTAGGTAACATCCTCTAATGGTGGAAGTTTTCTTTCTTGCCAACAGCGATTAGAATATTTTCTTGAAACAAAAAGGAAAGCAGCCTTGGTACGCTCGTGGAGGCAAGGGAGAACAAGAAGACGCTTCAGATTCATCATCGACATCCAAGGTACACAACAAGTCCTTTCTTTCTTTTACAACAGAAGTTATGTTTTGGAGAAAAAAAAAAAGAAGCCAAGAAGCGGTAAAGACTTCCGTTCAAGAAGCCGTGCTCGTCCATGATCCGTTCAAGAAGCCGTAAAGAAAGAGATTTAACTGCCAGGCGTTTGGCGTTGGATCTCACGAGGCCACGATTCCACATTGTTTTGGCGAGAGAACAGGGAGCCAGGGAGCGGAAACGGTGACTTGGATTTTTTTTATTTTTTGGATCCTTGGTAGAGAAAAGGAAAGCCTTTAATTAGTAGGTGGACGTGAAGGCCAAAGATCCGCCTATCAAATTCATGGCAACCCCAAGCAATATTGGTATGAATATCCACCAAACTTTTATCCCTATTTTTTGATGGAGAAAATTATGATTATTGGAGCATCAAGATGAAGACCCTTGTTATTTCACAAGAAGTATGTGATCTAGTTGAGAACGGGTACGAAGACCCAGTTAATCCAACAAATAATCAGAAGGAGCAACTGAAGGACTACAAAAAGAAGGATGCCAAAGCTTTGTTCTTTATCCAATAAGCTGTATCTGAGAAAATTTTTTCGAGAATTATTAGAGCCACCAAATCAAAGGAGGCATGAGATATCTTGTAGGAGGAATTTCAAGGCAACATAAAGATAAGAGCTATCAAACTTCAAACTCTAAGAAGAGAATTAGATAATTTGAGAACGCAAGAAAATGAAAAATTGAAGGATTACTTCTCCAAAATCACGGAGACTGTTAATCAAATGAAGAGCTATGGTGAAACCATCACCGAGCGAAGAATATGTGAAAAAATCTTGGCTAGTTTATCTTCAAAATTTGATACAATAGTTGCAATTATTGAAAAATCTAAAGATCTTTCTAAATTAAGTGTTCATGAATTAATGGGATCTCTTGAAGCTCATGAGCAAAGATTGTTTAGGCAAAAAGAATCATCAATTGAAAGTGCCTTTCAATCTAAACTCAAAGTGGTTGATAAAAATTCTTAAAAAGAATCATCTAGTCATGCTTCAGTCAAAAGAGAGTCATTCAGAGGTGAAAACCAAAATAGGGGAAGAGAAAGAAATATGAAAGGAAGAGGTAGAGAAATGCAAAGAAATAATTTTTCAAAAAGGCAATATGATGAGAGCACTCAACAAAGGTGCAATATATGTAAAAGGTCTTCTCATGCTGAAAAAGATTGCTGGTTTAGGAGAAAACCCCAATGTTATAATTGCAAAAAGTTTGGACATGTTCAAAAAGATTGCAGATACAAAGAAATGAACAGCACACTTCTCAGAAGAAAATAAAGGTCAGCAAAGCACACTATATGCATGTCAAACTGCAGAAGAGCAAAGTAATAATATGTGGTATCTTGACAGTGGTTGCAGCAATCACATGACTAGTG
Organism: Calamus simplicifolius; assembly: GCA_900491605.1. Taxonomy (NCBI): domain Eukaryota; kingdom Viridiplantae; phylum Streptophyta; class Magnoliopsida; order Arecales; family Arecaceae; genus Calamus; species Calamus simplicifolius. Next base: position 1,006,281 of record UESW01004108.1, on the reverse strand, counting down.
ACAAGTCTATTTTTATGGATATTGACAGTTCTTCAATTTCACAAGTGAAGATGGGCAATGGTGTATTAGTCCAAGCAAGAGGCAAAGGCACAATTGAAATCAATACCAAGAAAAAAGAAAATACATTCATGATGTTTTACTTGTTCCAGATTTGAAGCAAAATCTCTTGAGTGTTGTACAGCTAATTGAGCATGGGCATATGGTACACTTTGAAAATAATGTTTGCAAGTTATATGACAGAGGGATGAAAAGCAACTTATAGCAAATATCAAGATGGAGAAAAATAGAAGTTTTCCTCTTATTTTGTACTATGCAAAGGATGCTGCATGGAAGATGAAGGTAAATGATGAGTCACGGTTATGGCACAAAAGGTTTGGGCACTTAAATTTTCAAAGTTTGAGAAGTTTACATCAAAAGAATATGGTGTATGGTCTACCAACAATACATGACAAGGAAGAACCTTGTGAAGGATGAGCACTTGGAAAACAACATAGAGAGGCATTTCCAAAAGAGCATGTATGGAGAGCCAAAGCACCATTGGAGCTTATTCATACTGACTTATGTGGGCCTATGAAAATTCCTTCTCATGTAGGTAACATCTACTTCATTATTTTTATTGATAACTATTCAAGGATGATATGGGTATATTTTATGAGACATAAATCAGAGGCATTTCTTATCTTTAAGAAGTTTAAAAATTATGTGGAAAGACAAAGTGGGCATTATATCAAGGTGCTAAGAAGTGATAGAGGTGGTAAATACAATTCAAATGAATTTGAGAAATTTTGTGAAGATGATGGTATACAAAGACAATTGACTGTTAGCTATACACCAGAGCAAAATGGTGTTGCAGATAGAAAGAATCGTACTATTATTGAGATGTTTAGATCTATGCTCAAAGACAAAGGCCTTCCAAATTCTTATTGGGCAGAAGCAGTGAATACAATAGTTTATCTGATAAATAGATGTCCAACAAAAGCTCTTCAAAATAAGACACCATTTGAAGCCTGGTATGGTAGAAAGCCTTCAGTGAAGCATTTCAAAATCTTTGGATGTGTGTGCTATGCACATATTCCAAAGTAAAGGAGACATAAACTTGATGAAGTAAGTGAAAAATGTATCTTTGTTGGATACAGTTCTAAATCAAAAGGTTACAGACTTTTCAGCTTGAAGCAGAATCAAGTGATCATAAGAAGAGATGTTATTTTCAATGAAAAAGTTGCTTGGGATTGGAAGCAAAAGAAAGTTGAAGAAAATATTATTTCTCTAGATGAAGAAATTCATGATGCTCAAAATGAAGAAAATAAGGTTGAAGGTTCACCACAAACTATTTCAAGTTCAAGTCCATCTTCAAGTTCTACTCCTATAAAAATGAGAAGGTTAAGTGACATTTATGCTTCTTGTAATTTCTGCATGATTGAGCCTGAAACTTAAATGCTATGTATGAAGAAGTATGGAACAAGGCAATGCAAGAAGAAATCAATATGATTGAGAAGAATAAACTTGGGAATTAGTGAAGAAACCAAGTGATAAGAAAGTCATTGGCTTAAAGTGGATCTACAAAACAAAGCACAATCCAGATGGCACTGTTCAAAGACACAAAGCAAGATTAGTAGCAAAGGGATACTCTCAATTATATGGTATTGATTATCAAGAAACTTTTGCACCTGTTGCTAGACATGATACAATTAGAACTCTTATTTCTATAGTAGCTAATAAAAGTTGGAAACTACATCAACTAGATGTAAAGTCTGCATTCTTGAATGGAGTATTAGAAGAAGAAATTTATGTTGAACAACCTCAAGGCTTCATCATCAAAGGTCAAAAAAATAAGGTATGCAAGTTAAAGAAAACATTATATGGGCTGAAGCAAGCACCCAAAGCATGTTACTCTCAAATTGACACATACTTCAATGAAAAAGGTTTTCTAAAAGTCCAAGTGAACCAACACTTTATGTGAAGAAGCAAGGTAATGATATTCTCATTGTCTCTCTTTATGTTGATGCTTTAATTATTACTGGTAACAATGAGAATATGATCTTGACTTTCAAAAATGATATGATGAGAAGATATGAAATGAATGATATGGGTTTGCTTCATTATTTTTTGGGAATTGAAATAAGTCAAAGAAAAGATGGTATATTTATCAGTCAAAAGAAGTATGTAGAAGGGATTCTCAAAAAATTCAACATGGAAAATTGCAATAGTGTGGAAATACCTTTTGTGCTAAATGATAAGTTGATGAAGGAAGATGAAAGTGGTGAAGCAAATGCACAATTATACAGAAGCATTATTGGAAGCTTATTATATCTAACAATTACAAGGCCAGACATAATGTTTGCATCAAGTTTACTTTCCAGATTTATGCAAAAGTCAAGTAATATTTACTCTGGACAAGCAAAAAGAGTCTTGAGATACATCAAAGGTACTAAAGATTATGGGATCATATATGAAAGAAATAAGAATGATATGATGAAATTAGTTGGATTTTGTGATAGTGATTGGGCTGGAAGTATTGATGACATAAAAAGCACATCAGGATATGCATTCTTTTATGGATCAGGTATCATATCTTGGGCATCCAAGAAGCAAGATACAGTGGCATTATCTTCTTCTGAAGCAGAATATGTTTCAACAACTTTGGCAGCTCAACAAATAATTTGGTTGAGAAAAATACTTGAAGATATGGGTGAAAAGTAAGAAGAAGCTACTACTCTGCTATGTGACAACAAATCTACTATTTCTATGACAAAGAATCCTATATATCACAGCCGCACCAAGCATATCAAAATCAAGTACCATTTCATTAGAGATGTGGTAGAAGAAAAAGAAATTGAAGTCAAGTATGTGAAGACTGAAGACCAAATTGCAGACATCTTCACCAAGGCACTACCCAAGGAGAAATTCATTCACTTTAGAGATCTCATAGGTATCCAAGAACAACATTAAAGGGGAGTGTTAAAAGATAATGGTTGTTAGTTTGTTAGAGTTAGTTTTTTAAATAATGAGCCTATCTTTTTATGATTTGATAGGATAGCCTTAGATGGATAAGATCATAAGAGGATTATGCTTATCCGTAGAAACAAGAAACAATATTTATATGGTGATGTGCTTAATGAAATGTAATAGATCAATTTTATTCTTAAGTGAAAACCCTTCTTCTACCTTGATTCCTCTTCCCAAAACAATCTGTGTTGGAAACAATCCAACACAAAGAAAGGAAATGACCAGAGACCAAATCCAACGATCTACAACTTGGATCAGCCTGGGCCCATCCCAAAAACAAATGGGCTCACTAGGCAATACTGTTTGTCCTATGGGTATTGCATTTGGGTGGAGAGGATTATAAACAGGGAATTGCAACCAATCAAGGATCAAATCAATCAGAAATTGGACACATGAAAGTGGAAATTGCTATCACAGTTAACATTGGTTAAATATTTAAATTTGCCTTAGTTTCCCCTCCTATCCACTTGATCTCCAACATTGATTTCCCAATAAGTTTTATTGATTTAGATAAATAAAATGATGTGAAGTTTCCATTGGGGGTTCATGCTTGGGGTGCTAAGAAAGTTTCAATCTAGTGGAGAGCATTACATAGTTCTCTGTGAAATTAGTAATATATGTATGTCCTATGAATTTGACCCCTAGGATCTTAATTTCAAAGTATAAATTTCTTGTAGATTGGGAGAAGTATTGACCATGCATCACTTCCCCTACATTTTGGAAGGCTATATTAATGCTGGCTTCATAATTCTTGGACAATTTCGTTGATCCATTGGCCATGTAACAACAATTAATTGATCTCTTCTCTGAGTTTTGATTTGGTGCCACTCTCCTTTCTAAAATGTTTAACATATCATAGAGTATATATAAAATGACTCAAAGTTGATAACTTGGTCTGGGACTAAGAAAACCCCAATGTTTTCCTTCCTTGTGAGAGGGTCCTAAATATATCACATAGGTATGGTAAAGGTTTCCTCACATCTATGAAACTTAATCAGCTCTATCACTCCAACTCACAACTTAGAATACGAATACACAATCTCAACGTGAATGCATCAATGAATGAGTTGGGTGGGTTTTAAAGTTAGGCTTGTTGAAACTTTTGGATCAAGCTTGGATTTGAACATTTTTCTTTTTTCTTTTGACCCAATAGGAGCAGAGGTGTGCAGAGGCTTTATCAATATGTGGCTTTTGTAAAACAGCTAAACCTGTTCCTAGAGGCAACAATTAAACATCTTCCCAGGATAGGCTCAAATCATTCTCTCCCTCTTCTTAGTCTTGGTTCTACCAAAGAAGGTCCAAAACCTTTTCAGTTTAAAAAGTTTTGATACTTGATAACTCTTTTAATGGTGATTCCCCATGCGTTGATTAATTAAACATCTCCAGAAGACTAAGTAGGTTTTTAAACATTGGAACAAAAAAAATATGTGGGGAATATTTCACAACATGGGAACTTTGGAAAAGGAAATGGAAGCCATATGGTTAAAGGAGGATAGTTAGGGTGGTCTAAATAAAACTGATATGCATAATCTCTAGGGTCAAGCTCAAAGAATATTTTCAACTTCTAAGACTTCATGAAACCATTTTGTACCAAAAATTTAGAATTTAGTAGATCAAAGATGGTGACAGAAATGCAAATTTTTTTCAAAAGTCAACAATTATTAAATGCAGGTAGAACAAAATTCTTTCTATTGTTGATAGGAACGACATTGCACTTGAATTTGATCTAAAGATCATCAAACTTTTCTATAATTCTATTAGGATCGATGGGCTTAGCCATCTCAATGCTCCCATTCTATCCTTACCTCCTACTAGATATGGGTCAGGAGGATCATGAGTTCTTGACTACTCCAAACCAAAATGATGAATCTATGGGTTCAAATAAAGCCCTTGAACTTGATGGTTTTCAACAAAGGTTTTTAAGAGTCACTGGAACATAATGGGGCCAGATATTTATTTGGTAGTTAAGAACTACTTACCATTGTCATTATATCTCAAGCTTGAAAATCACCTTTGTGGTCGTAGTCCCAAAGTACAATAATTTTTCCCTTCCAAGTCACTTTAAACCTTATCTTTCTTTATAATACTATCTAAAAGATCATTACAAAAGTTATTATTTTGCACATTAGGAAAGTTATCCTTAAATTAATATCTGAAGAAAAACCAACACTTATCCTCAGAAGAAATAGTTTATACAATATTATGATTATCTAGGAAGCTATCCATTTCCTTCGTAAGGCACCTACTACCAGATCCTTGATGGCTATCAAACTAAATATGGAGATAGTTTATGATAGAGTTAGCTGGGATTATTTTGCATCTATCCTTCATTTAATTTTTTCTCTATTAGCAATTAAGTAGATAAAAGAATGTGTACTCGGTACTTTTTCTTAGTTCCAGTGAATGAGGTGCCTACTCAATTCTTTATCTCTTAAATAGGCCTTCGTTGGTATTGTCCTTTGTCCTCATATTTATTTATCCTGTATGTTGAAATATTGACTCAAAGAATTCACATAGCCATGCAGGAAGGGTTGGTCACTAATTATCTGCCTAACAAAATAAGTCCTTTTTACAAGTGATCTGTTATTTACTAATAATTGTTTACTCTTATCTCAGGTTAAGGCTGTAGACTATGGGAACCTTAAAAAGATGGTTATCGACTATTCCTCCAATTAGGTCAATTAGTTAATCTTAATAAATCTATTATTCTTTTAGCCTCAAAATCTATCCTACTTGTGCTATAGAGCTATCCTCCTTACTAAGGATCAAAAGAGTGGATAACCTTGGCATATATCTTGGTATAACCCTTAAACGAATTGGTCTAAAGAAAAAAGATATCTAACCATTGAAGACAAGATTTATTCCAAATTGCGAGTGTAGAAATGAAAATCTTTATCCTTTGGTGGCAGATGTACCCTTATCTGGTTTGTTCTTTGTTATGTTCCTGTCCATCTGATTTCTCATAGTACCATCCTAAGTAACTTTGTGACTTAATTTGGAAGTATCATAAGGAGTTTTTTATCGGGTCATGACAATGAGAAACGTACTATATCATGGAGTAGCATATGTAAGAGAAATCTCATGGTGCTTGGGTATCCCTGATGTTCGCAACTGATGGTTGCTCTTAAGCAACAAATTAGCAGGTACTTTGAAACTTAATCAAGGAAGGCTCATCTATCAATTATTGTCATCTAAATATAACTTCCATGAGAATTACACTTGCTATAGACTACCACGAGTTTGCTCCCATATCCGGTGCCTTATTTGTAAGTCCTCTCAATTATTGAAGGCAACTTCATCTGGTCAGCTAGGATGAGGATGATATTGAAATCGACCTTGGATCTCTATGACTCCATCAATAAAATGCCTATAGTTCATAATGTGGATGTTGTTGATGAGCTTGCTGTAGTGAGTGGATGTATAACACCAGAAGGTAATTGGGACACTTAGGTGCTATCTCTATATATGTTTCCTCTTAGAATTGTTAATAGAATCTTTGCTACTCTTGCTAGTAACCTAGAAAGACAACTTATATTAGGGCTTAGAGTTTGATTCAAAAATCATAGTGAAACGAGTTCTCAATAGTATGGCTTCCATCCAAGATATAGATCCTTCTAATAACATCATTAGATTATGGAGGTTGCCTATTAAAGTAGAGTTCTCCACTTTCTATGAAAATTATTCTGAGGGGGCTATCTAACTTCCCTATTAAAGTATAGTTTGATTCAAAATCCCTTTCTTCTCCCCTCTCTGTAGGAGGTGTAGGAATGGAAATAAAGATATAGATCATCTCTTCTTTTAGTGTGAGATGTCTTATTTGAATTGGGTTTCTTTGAATGAATTTCACAATTAGATTTAATAGAATAAGCCTTGCTTTTTCTTATGACCCCATTTGCTTGCCCTCATATGCGATTTACTTAATCTTTCTTATGTTATCTCCTCTAGTTAATTTATAAAGTACAGAATAAGGTGATCTTTCAAAATGTTGTTTCAACCCACCTATCATAATCTGACATGCTAGGCTACTAGCAGAAGTATCTACGCAATCAAAGAAAATCACTTCTTCAAACTCTAGTACCTAGGGCACCTTTAAGTCTAGATCTCTGAAATTTCATTATCCTATTTCTATCTCTTGGTAGCCCCCTCAACTAGGATCCTCAAACTAACTTTAATGAGTCCCTTCACTCCCAGTCAATAGAAGCAGGCTTTATTATTCGAGATCATTTTGACAAATATATTTTTATTGTAGGAATTCCCTCAGCAACCATCACAGTTCCCTCCTCCAAACTATATGCTTCTTGGTATGGATTAATGGTAACAATTGATACTACTCTTTACTTTGACAATATCCTTGAGAAGACTTTCTCAACTGTGGTATCATGGATTAATGGGAGTTCTGATTTTATGCATCCCCTTCTTTAAAGCATCAATGCCTATATTCAACCTATTTTAAAGTTTACGTGTAAATGTGTTATTCAATAAGCAAATCCAAATGCAAACTACCTAGTTAATTTTGCTTCATACTCCTCTGAAAGTTTGACCTATATAAAGGACTTCTCGGTGAAACTTTGGAGCATTGTAGAGGCTAATACTAGAAGAGAAAGAAATATAATCCTTAATGAATTGTCATCATTGAACATAATTAATTATAATTGATCGCGCTGCCATGTTAATATCAGTATTCATGGTACCACACCAAGTACACATTGAGCTAACATTACAGCATGAAATGTTTAAAAAAGCACATATAAAATTAATATAAATAAACCTCATTTACAAGAGCTTATTTGGATACTTCCTGAAAAATGAGTACTATAGATCATCACTTCCGATATATTACAAAAGCTTTCAAGATGACTATGAGCTACCACCGATGCCTATAAACAGACCTCTGATAAGAGGTAGGCCAATTACCTGTTGGAATTAATTTGTAATAAATGAGTGTAGAAGTCTAAGTGTCTTTTGTATTTTCTATGTGACATTAATGAGTGTGGAAGTCTAAGAGATATCTAGAAGAATGAAGAGTCAGTTATGAAAACGAAGAGTCACATGGGAAGACTAAAGGTTACATTATGATGTATTTATGAGAGAAGCTCAATAGGCACTTTCTATGTCCATAAATAGGTCAATATGTATTGAGTTTAACTGAGTGGGAAAAGTTTATGAAATAAGATTCTAAATGCTATTTCTCCCACTCCAAGCATTTCCTCTTGAGCATTATCCAAGTACCTATCTATCAAAGTTTTATTTTATCCTACAATTGGTATCAGAGCTTCTTGTGTGCCCACCTTGTTTTCCAACAAGTGGTATCAGAGCTAGGTTTTTTTTGAGAGGATCAATCTTGAGGTAGATGGCCAACGATGGTGTGCATATTCAAGTTCCCAAGCTTACTAAGGAGAACTATGGGAATTGGTGTATCCAAATGAAGTCCTTATTTGGCTCACAAGATCTATGGGAAATTGTTCAAGATGGCTACACCGAGCCTACAGCAGAGCAAGAAAGAGGGTACAATCAAGCACAAAAGATACTTTAAGGGGCTTAAGGAGAAGAGACAAAAAGGCTTTGTTCCAATTATATCAAGCTTTAGATGAGGTGACATTTGAGAGAATTGCTGAAGCAACATCTGCAAATCAAGCTTGGGATACTCTCTCTACTATCTTTAAAGGAGAAGAAAAGGTGAAGCGAATCCGGCTTCAACAATTGCGAGGAGAATTTGAAGTCACCACCATGAAGGAGATAGAAATATATTTGACTACTTCTCTCGGATATTGGTTATTGTAAACCAATTGAAGAGAAATGGAGAGAAGGTAGAAGATGTTCGAGTGGTAGAGAAGATACTTCGGTCTTTGACACCGAGGTTTGAGCATGTAGTTGTCGCCATTGAAGAAGCTAATGATGTTGATACACTCTCATCAATGCGTTGATGGGCAAACTTCAAATTCATAAACAAAAGATGCAAAAGAAAAATGAAGCACATAATATGGAGCAAATACTTCAATCCAAGGTGGAGGCAAAAGACCAAAAAGAGAAAGATCAAGGGCTTCAATTGGCCTTTAGTAACAAAAGAGATGACGGCAACAACTATCATGGTGGCTGTGGTGGCAGAAGCAACTACCGTGGTCGTGGTCGAAGCCATGACCGTGGTCAAAGAAGCTATTATGATGGAGGAGGCCAAAGCTCAAATTTCAACAATGAAAGAGGTGGCAGAAGAGGTGGACGTGGACGAGGTAGAAGATCAATTGGAGGTCGTAACCAATCAAGATCCAATGTTCAATGCTATAATTGTCAAAAATATGGACACTATAGCTATGAGTGTTGGAACAATAAGCAAAGCAACAACATTGAATCCAACAACCAGAAGGAGAACCGACACTTCTTTTGTCATGCCAAGAAGATGGAGACTTGAAGAATATATGGTTTCTTGACTCAGGAGCCTCAAACCATATGTGTGGAAGAAAAGAGCTATTTGTGGAATTGCAAGAAGGGGAGTTTTGTGATGTGAAGTTTGAGGATCTCTCCAAAGCTCCTATCAAAGGAAGAGGTAAAATCATGATTTGGCAAAAGAATGGTAAACCTGATTTCATTTCCAATGTTTATTATGTGCCAAGTTTGAAGAGTAATATTTTAAGTATTGGCCAACTATTAGAGAAGGGTTATGCAATTCATATGGAAGGATTATCTCTAACTCTAAAAGATTGGAATGGAAAGCTGATTACTCGTGTTCAGATGGCGAAGAACAGGATGTTTCCTCTTATCTTAAAGACGGAAGCACAAAATTGCTTGCAAGTGGATATCAAGGACCCTTCTTGGCTTTGGCATCTCAGGTTTGGACATTTAAATTTTGGAAGTTTGAAATTACTATCTAATAAGGGAATGGTGAAAGGTCTTCCACATATAAATTATCCAAATGAAGTTTGTGAGAAGTGCACACTAGCTAAGCATGCAAGAGCTCCCTTCAAAAGTAGAAAATCTTGGAAAGCAACAAGACCATTACAACTAGTGCATACTGATATATGTGGACCTCTTCCAGAATCTTGTGGTGGTAACAAATATTTTATAACATTTGTTGATGACTTTAGTAGAAAGTTGTGGGTTTATTTTCTTAAAGAAAAGTCGGCTGCACTCTTATGTTTAAATATTTCAAAACCTTGGTTGAAAAAGAAGTAACAATAAAGTGCAGATTTTGAGATCTGATAGAGGCGGAGAATATATATCAAATGCTTTTAGAAGCTATTGTGATGAAGAAGGAGTTCGACATCAATTCACCGCTCCGTACTCTCCACAACAAATGGAGTGGCCGAGAGGAAGAATCGGATCATTCTTGACATGACTAGAAGCATGTTGAAAGAGAAGAACCTTTCCGAGCATTTTTGGGCTGAAGGGGTGGCATGTGCAGCATATCTTATCAACCGAAGCCCAACAAAAGCCATCAAAGGTATGACACCAGAAGAAGCTTGGAGTGGCTACAAACCAGGAGTAAGCCATATGAAGATTTTTGGGTGTATTGCCTATGCCCAAGTACCACAAGAGAAGAGGAAGAAGCTTGATGATCGAAGCCAAAAATGCATCTTCATAGATATAGTGAGCAATCCAAAGCCTACAAATTATATAATCCAATGACAAATAAGGTCATCATCAGTCGGGATGTGATTTTCAATGAAGATGGAGTATGGGATTGGAATGATAAAGATTCTCATATCAAATATATAACACCTTACAATGAAGCTGAGGAGAATACAAATGAGGAAGCTACTCAATCAATCTTGTCACCAGCAAGATCATCTTCATCACCACAAGTTACACCGACTTCCTCAAGAAGTTCTATAAGCCCTGAAGAGTCAACAAGAAAGTTTAGAAGTATTAGTGATCTTTATGATGAAACAGAAGAAGTTGAACAAGTTGATTTATATTGTTTATTTGCTGATATTGAACCTCTAACATTTGATGAAGCTATGCAGAAAGTTGAATGGAGAAAAGCAATGAAGGAGGAGATTCTTGCCATAGAAAAGAATAATACTTGGGAGTTGACTTCACTTTCAAAGGACAAAAGGCGATAGGCGTCAAATGGGTGTATAAAGTGAAGCGCACTGCTAATGGAGAGGTAAAAAATACAAAGCTCGTTTGGTTGCCAAAGGCTACAAGCAAAAGAAAGGGCTCGATTATGATGAAGTTTTCGCGCCTGTAGCCCATTTTGATTCAATAAAGCTCATTTTCTCACTTGCATCTCATCACAAGTGAAAAATATATCAAATGGATGTAAAGTCGGTATTTTCAATGGCTACCTTGAAGAAGAAGTCTATATTGAGCAACCTGAGGGCTATATCCATAAAGGCATGGAAGATAAAGTGTACAAGTTACACAAAGCTTTGTATGGATTAAAGCAAGCACCGAGAGCTTGGAATGCTCGAATTGATCACTATCTTCAAGATTGTGGTTTCAACAAATGCTCCTATGAACATGCTATTTATGTAAAGAAAAAAGGAGATGACATTTTAATTATATGTCTATATGTGGATGACTTACTTGTGACAGGTAATTGCATGGAAATGATATATGAGTTCAAAGCAACCATGAGCAAGGAGTTCGAAATGACGAGAGGAGACTTGATGTCTTATTTTCTTGGCATTGAAGTAAGGCAAAGTGAAGATGGCATCTTTATTTCTCAAGAAAGTTATGCTAGAAACATTCTACAAAAATTTAAAATGGAGTGCTGCAAAGAAGTAAACACCCCAGTTGCTTATGGAGCCAAGCTTAGTAAAGAAGGAGAAGGAAAGGAGGTGAACTCATCTCTCTTCAAAAGCCTTGTTGGAAGTCTTCGTTATCTTACTATAAGCCGACCTGATATTGTCTATGGAGTTGGTTTGATTAGTAGATATATGGAACATCCAAAGGAGTCACACTGGATGGCAGCAAAAAGGATTCTAAGATACCTCAAAGGAACTCTTGATCATGGTATGTTTTATACTCATTCCAATGATGCAAGTTTAATTGGTTTTTCTGATAGTGATTGGGGAGGAGATCTTGATGAACGAAAAAGCACTTCTGGTTATATCTTTTATTTTGGTGCTAATGCTTTTTCTTGGAGCTCAAAGAAACAATCCATTGTTGCATTATCTACATGTGAAGCAGAGTATGTTGCAGCAGCATCATGTGCTTGTGAGGCCATATGGTTGCGCAACTTATTGAAAGAATTGAGTCATTCACAAAAGGAGCCTGTGAAAATATATGTTGATAATAAGTCTGCTATTGAACTAGCTAAGAATCCAGTTCAACATGGAAGAAGCAAACACATTGACACAAGATTTCATTTTCTTCGTGATCAAGTTAAGAAAGGTATTGTGAAGGTTGTGTATTGTAAATCAAATGAGCAAATTGCTGATATATTTACAAAATCACTCAAAGGTGAAGATTTTCAAAAGCTGAGAAAGATGCTTGGAGTCATGGCACCAAGAAAAAACAAGTTTACGGGAGGAAATGTTGGAATATTAAACTTGTTTTAATGCACTCTTGAAAACAACCAAAGACTTCATGGGAGAAAGGAAGAGTCACTCTTGAAAAGATCAAAGACTTCATGGGAGAAAGGAAGAGTCACTCTTGAAAAGACCAAAGGCTTCATGGGAGAAAGGAAGAGTCACTCTTGAAAAGACCAAAGGCTTCATGGGAGAAAGGAAGAGTCATTTTAAAAAGACAAGATAGTTCATAAATTTAAAATTGACACTTAGTATTTTGTAATTGACTCTTAATTTTCTGCAAATGTCTTTTAGTTTTTCTATACATGTATTAAATAGTGGCATATGAAAGGACATCTAGATGTATAAATATGGAAGGTGTTTGCCCATGAAATGAGGTAGAGAAGTAGAAGTAGAAGAAGAATGATGATAAAAAAAATAGAGAGAGACCCAAAAGTTGTATTCCCTCTAATATAGAGTATCATTTTTCTTATTGAAAGAATCCTCCACTTCCATCAATCTTGTGTGCCCACCTTGTTTCCAACAAGTGGTATCAGAGCTTCTTGTGTGCCCACCTTGTTTTCCAACAAGTGGTATCAGAGCTAGGTCGATCCCACAAAAAAAAAAGTGGCATGAAGTAGAGAGCTACAGAGCCAAGGAGCCAAAGAGCTAGGTCGATCCCACAAAAAAAAAAAAGGTGGCATGAAGTAGAGAGCTACAGAGCCAAGGAGCCAAAGAGCTTGGTTGATCCCAAAAAAAAAGTGGCGTGAAGCAGAGAGCCAGAGAGCCAAAGAGCCTGGTAGATCCTGAAGCAAACCACAGAGCCAAAGAGTCAAGGAGCAGTTGCAGAGCTAGAGAAAGCTCCGAGTGCAGAAGGTGCTCGTACAAGAGTTGCTCATGAAGCCGTGATCTATATTCTCCAGCAAGGTGATAAGTCTCCGGATCAAAAGGAATCCGTTGAGAAGTGTGCAAGTCCAAGATAAGAGGACTTTGCAAAAGGAAAGAAGACAAGAGTGGTCTTCAGAGGTTGTGCAAAATGGAGGATGAGAAGGTAATAGTTGTGGTTGCGCCATATAAGGAAATTGAAGCTGTCAAGCTATCAACGCAAATATGCATAAAGCCTATGAAGAGTTGAAGAACAAATATGAAGATGTAATGAAAGAATTACATGAGTTGAAGCAGACAATAAAAAAAAGAGTTATCATAGAAGATGAAGAAAGAGTGATTGAAGTAGATACAAGATATCCACATCATACATCAAAGAGAAAGAGCATGTGCCATAAGAGATTTTCCTCCTCGTTGCAGTTCAAATCAGTAATTGAAGATATTATGAAAAATTACAAATTAAGGGGAGATGTTGGAATTAATTGTAATAAATGAGTGTGGAAGTCTAAGTGTCTTTTGTATTTTCTATGTGACATTAATGAGTGTGGAAGTCTAAGAGATATCTAGAAGAATGAAGAGTCAGTTATGAAAACGAAGAGTCACATGGGAAGACTAAAAGGTTACATTATGATGTATTTATGAGAGAAGCTCAATAGGCACTTTCTATGTCTATAAATAGGTCAATATGTATTGAGTTTAACTGAGTGGGAAAAGTTTATGAAATAAGATTCTAAATGCTATTCTCCCACTCCAAGCATTTCCTCTTGAGCATTATCCAAGTACCTATCTATCAAAGTTTTATTTTATCCTACAATTGGTATCAGAGCTTCTTGTGTGCCCACCTTGTTTTCCAACATTACCATCCTGATGAGCATGGATGGAACCCCAAAGACGATACAGCCCCAGAAGGTGACTTGTGTACGCGAACAATTGCGATCGTAGCACCTACTCGCAGATAATTAAATTTGCAGCCGACCCGAGAGGAGAGACAAGCTTCCAGCCACCATACTCAACCATGCAAGTATGAGCCAAGCTCTCGTCTCGTCCGCCGGGGATGTACTGCTGCTGCTGATTTCGCCACCTGAGGCCCTATCGGGACTACTGAACCAAAATTTGCTTTGATTTACATAACAAGTTGCTAATTTGTTTCATTTTTGAATTGCTAATCTGTGGATAGTAATGCAAACATAATTATAGCTGACGTTCTGCCTTAAAGGACTTCGTGTTCGTCCAATAAACCAGCTAGATCTACTGTAGACTTCCGGGACAATTAAGTGGGTCTGTCTTTAGTACGCGGCTTTTATGAGGCAAAGAATCCAAGAAGTTGACAACTCGGACAAAGCTTGCTTTAGAGTATCGCAAGTGATCATTTTTATTTATAAATTATGAGGGAAAGCTAGGATAAAGTCCGATGTCTGCATCCTTCCCCTTATATGGGAGAAGGTTCTGGGTTTGAATGCTGCATTCGTTGCTTTCAAGCACTGTGACTAGAGTTATTCTGACAGACGGTGCTTCCACTGTTACTTCGGAAAGCAAGGAAAAAGATGATGATTTTGCTTGACTTGATTTTTTTGGAATGTAAACGTACGTCTACGTACTAATCAGATGGCCAAGAGATTTATGGAAGAATTTATCCTGAGTTTTAGAGGAAAACTTATTGGTTCTTCGTAAGAGATTTGCCACTCGTAGACGCCCACGCAAATAAACGACAACCACACAGACGCATACCATAAATTTTCATATTTGACGAGTTTCACTATCAGTGACGCACAGGAATATAACTAGCGTCCGGAAAAAATTTACTAGGCCATTCAAGCCCTTCGCTGTCAACACTCGTATCAGGTAAGCTAAAGTAGGACGTCGTCATTTCAAATCTCGAGCTAATCATTTCAAATCTCGAGCTAACTTAACTCAAAAACCATCTAAATTAAGGCGGCATCGATCTCTGCAGTCAGCGTCTCATGACTGCATCTTGTTGGCAATATTGTAGCTTGTTCAGGAAAAACACGACTTTGCATTCGCTTCTCCTTGTTTCGATTAAAATCATGGAAAATGTAAACTATGCGCGCGCATAAGTTATTTTTTTCTAAGAATGAAATGTCAATCTCTTTATAATTAGAAATGCGTCTCCTTTTGTTAAAAAGATAATAATTATAAAGGCATCTCCTTTTCCTCCATCTCTTTCCATGCGTAAGACCTGATGAATTATTCTACTTTCCTCTAGAAAGACGACAACAATTTTTTTTTTTTCTCACTATTCTTCACCTTTTACTTTCATATAATTCATTCTAAGAAGTAGAAAATGGTAGGCCATCATGATTCTACGTCTGCCAAAGAATAAGGTAAACAAGAATAAGGTAAAAATCTTCTTATTTAAGGTGATCTGAGTCACCACCTAAAACATTAGTAAGTAATAAAGGGCACATCGCTTATCAAATGAGTTTATTTAAGCACCAATCCAAATGTTTTCATATTTAGACTTCAATAAATTGGGCATATAAAGCCTATAGTTTGAACACCACATGCATCATTTTATATAAACTATGAAAAGGATTGATTTGGACATCAATCTAAAATTTTCATATTTGAATTATGATAAAAATGTCGATTAGGGCCTATTATTTGGGCACCAAGTTTACTCCAGTACCCAAATTCAGTCATTTGGTTCATTTAGTTGCACATTAAGCTAAAATCAATATGGGTTCGACTAACTAGTCCAATCCATAGCACTTTCAACATTAATTAAGGCTTAATTGATGTAAATCAGGTCAAATTCATCAATTGAGTTCAATTAAAAGCCAAATATAACATGTCATAGGGGTGACCTAATCCGACTATTAGTGTTGCAACTATTAAGTCAAAGTTCTCACAATTTAGTCAAATTCAATACTTACGCTTGATCAATATACCTAGTTGATATCAATTGAGTCAAACCCTCAAGTCTTAGATTCAACGAATGGACTCAATAACCAATAATTAGTCAAATTCAATAGTTAAACTTAGCCAGCAAGTCTGATTATCAACTATTGGGTCAAATGCAACATTCTGGCTTGGCCATATTGATTAGTTCTAATCTTATTTCATTGATAGGATCTAATTTTCTTGGACTCAAGTTAAATATGGCAGTATGGTTCAAGTACCCAACTTAATTTGATCTAGATGTTTTCAAGCACATTTAGACTAAAATATTATATACCCAATTGAGCCTATGGCATGTAATCAAAAGAAATAGATATCAAATTGAGATGATTGAGTTGTTCTATGGGCTAGATTAAGGTTCTGGTATGAAAGGTTGTGGGTTTGAATTCCACTATCAGCATCTTTTCTAAAATTTAAAAATTCAAAAAATCAGGTGTGTCATGTAAAATTAAAGAGAACCATGACGAAAACACACTCTCATGCATAAAAAGAGTGGTGCATAAGGAAGGTGGGGACTCAAAGCATGGGATTTTACATACATGAAAATGTGCATATGCCCCTTGATGACATAAAACCTTATTCTAATCTTCTGATCCCTTAACCCAATCACTCTAAAACCTTTAAACTCCTATGGTGATCATCCACTTTCGTTGAAAACACCTCCATACTTCTTAAGTCTTGGAAAGAATTCTTATCACTTAAGCCCTATGTTCCCTAAAGTCCCTTTTTAGCTTATAAAGCCTTCACTTAAAATTCTCCTTGCTGAATCCCCTAAACATAAAGTTTCTCCAACCATCCAATCCCTCAACATAAAGAGTTCACACTCCTAGGATCCCAAAAGCCTTATGGATAGTCATCTCCGGGCCCCTTTTCTAACGGGCTTCTCCATATTTAATTCATTGATGAAGAAGGATCAGTCCTTACTCTTCAGAAAGGTTCAAGCCCAAATCCAAAAGAAGTTCTTGATCCAAGCCCAAAGCAAGCTAAATCAAGCTAGATCGAGCTTAGATCATGCTCAGATTGAGTTGGATCGAGTCTACATCAAGCCCAAGTTGAGCCAAATCAAACCTAGAACAAGCCCAAGTTAAGTCAATCTAAGCCAAATTAAGTCAGATCAGTATAGATCAAATCTAAATCATGCTTAAAAGGAAGCCTTACTCCTATATCAAGCTAGATCAAACTCAAATCAAACCTAAATCAACATGAAATGGGAGCCTTTCTCTTAAATCAGACTAAATCAAATCCAAACTGAGCTTGGTTCAAGCTCAAAGTGGGGGAAGGGTGCTTTGCTTTCAAATCAAGTCAGATTTAACCTAAATCAAGCTTGAATCAAGCTTAAAAGGGAGCCTTGCTCTTATATTGGGCTAGATTAAACCTAAATCAAGTCAAAGGAGAAACTTACTTCTAGATTAGGTCAAATCAATCTAGATTGAGCCCAAATTAAGATCAAAGAAGAGATTTGCTTCTAAATTGTATCAGATGAAACTCAAATCAAACTTGAATCAAGCTCAATGGGAAGCCTTACTCCTTGATCGGAACAGATCGAACTCAAATCAAGTTCGAATCAAGCTCAAAGAGAAGCTTTACTCTCAGATCAGATCAAATCGAACCTAGATTAATCTCGAATCAAGCTTAAAGGAGAGCCTTACTAGTAGATTAGGCTAGATCTAATCCAAACTAACACGAATCATGTTCAAAGGAGAGCCTTACTCTTAGATTAAGCTAGATATAACTTAGATCAAGCTTGAATCAAGCTCAAAAGGAGCCCTGCTCTAGATCAGGCTGGATCTAACTTAGATTGAGTTTGAATTGAGATCAACTACCCTTAAATCAAGCTCGATCAAACCTAAATTGAGCCTGAATCAAGCTTAAAGGGAAAACTTGCTCTTACATCGAACTAGATCAAACTTAGAACAAACTGAAAAAATATAAGTACTATAGATCATCAATTCTGATATATTACAAAAGCTTTCAAGATGACTATGAGCTACCACTATATATTGTAAGGTAATTAAACCGTTGCGTATAAACAGAACTTGATAAGAGGTAGGACAATTATAATCCTGATGAGGGTGGATAGAACCCCAAAGATGATATGGTCCCAGAAGGTGAGTTGTGTATGCGAACAATTGCGATTGTCGCACTTGCTCGCAGGCGATCAAGTTTGCAGCCAACCCGCAAGGGGAGACAAGCTTTCAGCCACCATATTCAACCATGCAAGTATGAGCCAAGCTCTCATCTCATCCGCCGGGGGTGTACTGTTGTTGCTGATTTTGCCACCTAAGGCCCTTGTTAAAATATAATGGTTGTTAATTCTTAATATTTTATTTTCTTTTATTTATTATTTTTATTATGTGTTTGGCCTATACATAGTTGGGTCTATTTTATTATGCTTTGGTGTGGTAGCCTCATATGGATAAGATGCATTATGCCAGAAAACAATACATTATTATGGTAGTGTGCTTATGAAACCCTAGATCTATTTTTCTTGTTGATAGAAAAACCTTCCTCTACCCAGATTCTTCTTCCAAAAATAATATATGTTGGAAACAATCCCAACAAAAATTGGTATCAGAGCCAGGTTCATCGGATTTGTAGATCAAGAAGTCTATAAGTATTATAGAATCATCGTGGCTTCAAAGATCTTAAAAAAAAATAAAAAAAAACCAGTGCCATCGCGATGCGATGCGATGCTTTCCTTCCACGTATAGTTGACAAGTTCTTTCATCAGAATCAAGATTTCATTCGAAACATAAAGTAGAAGTTGTGCACCGCCTCATCATCATCGAGCCACCTCGTTTTCTCACGATCAAATCCGATGGTTTGAAGGAGAGATATGGATCCCACCAAAATCCGTCTATCAGATTCCTTCGTCCTGCAATTTCCTCCTTCCAAAGCAACTTTCAAAGCACAAAACATAAAAAAATCAATGAGGTTGTGCTTGAAGCCCCACCCAGGTGGTTGACTTCCTATTCCACAAGTTTCTTTTGGAGCCTATTGCACGTGATTTTTGCTCACGGGGAGGGCTGAGGCGCTGGACATTCTCCACCACATTGAAGCCATGGAGAAAGCCAAGTAATTCAAAAGTGTTTACCTTGCCAGTTATAATCTTGACAAAGAAAGCCCAATCTTGACAAAAAAGGCTGTGAAGAAAAGAAATTGCTACCAAAAAAAGGAAGAAAAATAAAATACAGGTGTGATTCATGGCAAGCTCAAGTAATCCATGGATGACTATCAATCAACCTTCTATTCTATCTTTGATGAAGAAAATTATGATTATTGGAGCATCAAGATGAAGACCCTTTTTATTTTACAAGAGATATGGGATTTAGTAGAAAATGGGTACGAAGAACCAAAGAGAACAACTGAAGGATTACAAAAAGAAGGATATCAAAGCCTTGTTGTTCATCAAACAAGCTATGTCTAACAAACTTTTTTCAAGAATCATTAGAGCCACTAAATCAAAGGAGAAATGGAACATCTTGCAGGTGAAATTTCAAGACAACATCAAGGTAAGAGCCATCAAACTTCAAACTCTAAGAAGAGAGTTTGATAATTTGAGAATACAAGAAAAAAAAATTTAAAGGATTACTTTTTCAAAATTATGAAGATTATTAATCAAATGAAGAGCTATGATGAAACCATCATCGAGTAAAGAATATATGAGAAAATCTTGGCTAGTTTATCTTCAAAATTTGATACAGTAGTTACAATTATTGAAGAATCTAAAGATCTTTATGTATTAAGTGTTTATGAATTGATTGGATCTCTTGAAGCTCATGAGCAAAGGTTATTTAGGCATAAAGAATCATCAATTGACAGTACCTTTCAATCTAAACTCAAAGTGATTGATAAAATTTTTTTTAAAAAAATCATCTAGTCATGTTTCACTTAAAAAAGAGTCATTTAGAGGTAAAAACATGTAAAGAAAGAGAAAGAAATATGAGAGAAAAAGATAGAGAAATATAAAGAAATAATTTTTTAAGAAGACAATATGATGAGAGCAATCAACAAAGATGTAACATATGTAAAAAATCTTCATATGTTGAAAAAGATTGCTAGTTTAGAAAAAAAATTTAATGTTATAATTATAAAAAGTTTGGGCATATTCAAAAGGATTGTAGGTACAAAGCAAGTGAGCAAGCACGCTTCTTAGAAGAAAATAAAAGTGAACAAAGCATATTATATGCTTGTCAAACTGCAGAAGAGCAAAGAAATAATGTGTGGTATCTTGACAATAGGTGCAGCAATCACATAACCGATGATAAATCTATTTTTATGGACATTGTTAGTTCTTCAATTCACAAGTAAAGATAAAAAATGTTATATTAGTCCAAGCAAGAGAAAAAGGTACAATTGTAATTACTACAAAGAAAGGGAGGAAGTTCATTCATGATATATTACTTATTCCAGACTTGAAGCAAAATCTATTGAGTGTTGGACAATTGATTATGGGCATATGGTGCGCTTTGTAGATAATGTTTGCAAATTATATGAAAAAGGAGTAAAAAAGTAACTTATAGCAAAATATCAAGATGAAGAAAAATAGAAGTTTTTCTCTTATTTTGTACCATACAAAGGATGTTGCATGGAAGATAGAAGTAAATGATAAGTCATGGTCATGGCATAAAAGATTTGGATACTTAAACTTGTTGGGCCTGGTGTGGTGCTATCAAGGCCCAGGTGGGCTAACTTGTATTGGGCTGGGTTTGAGTCCAAAGGTTGAGATTAAATCAAGTCACGGGTGTACACGGGCTTGGGGATTAGTTTAATCTCATTGGTTTAATCCATGGGAGTTTTTTGTTGAGTCTGGGCCTGGCCCACTTCGTGGATGTATTTAAACCCTAGTCTCTAGGGTTTGGATGGATATAGTGAACAGATTCTTTTCTCCCAAAAATTTCCTTCTCTCATCATAGGGCGGCAGCCCTTTCTTTCTCCTCCCCATCTTCCTCCTTTTATCAAGAAGTAAACCTAACAGGATTAGGAATCCTTAGTTCTAGTTCTTGTTGAACGGGGAATCCCATTGCTATTCATCAAGGTCTAAACCTAACAGGATTGGGAATCCTTAGTTCTAGTTCTTGTTGAACGGGGAATCCCATTGCTATTCATCAAGGTCTAAACCTAACAGGATTAGGAATCCTTAGTTCTAGTTCTTGTTCAACTGGGAATCCCATTGCTATTCATCAAGGTATAAACCCTAACAAGTGGTATCAGAGCCAGGTTCAAGGAGTAATCTGGAGGCCTTCAAGGAGTTGAAATAATTTCAACAAAATCTCATCAAGGTACTTCTCTATTTTATAAAATTTATTTTTGTGCTATTTTTGAAATTGGCCATGGGGAGTAGCATAAAAATAGAGGTTGAGAAGTTTGATGGGAAGGGAAGTTTCTCCATGTGGAAAGTCCGGGTAGAGGACCTCCTTGTGCAGCAGGGTTTAGATCTGGCTTTGGAGGAAAGGCCAGATGGGATGACAGACAAGCAGTGGATTTCATTGGAGAAGAAGACATGTTCAATGATCAGGGGCTGTCTGGCGGATTCAGTCCTCTATTCAGTGCTGGAGGAGAAGACCCCGAAGGGACTCTGGACGAAGTTGCACACCCTCTATATGGGAAAGAATATGTGCAACAAGTTGATGTTGAAGAAGCGCCTCTACAGCCTTCGGATGTCAGAAGGTGGAGATGTGCTGGGTCACATCCAGATATTCGACCAGATGAGCAATGAACTTCTGAATGTTGGGGTCAAGATGGAGGAAGAAGATAAAGCACTTCTGCTTTTATGTTCAATGCCCACGTCTTATAACTCATTGGTCACAACACTGCTCTATGGGAAGGAGACATTAATTTATGAAGATATTGTCTCGGTGCTTCGGACGAATGAGCAGAGGGAGAAGATGACCAAGGAAGCTGTTCCCCAGGAGGGTCTATCAGTTGGGGAAAGGACAGGCAGAGGTAGGGGCAGGGACAGAAGTAAGTCTGGAGGACGATCAAAGTCCAGGAAAGGCAAGAGAGAGCTGAAGTGCTATAAGTGTGGAGAGGTAGGACATTTTAAGAAGAATTGTCCTAAGTGGAAAAATCAGAAGGGAGAAAAAGGAGGATCTGAGTCTGTGAGTACAGTTGCAGATCAGGAGGTGGAGGATGATCTCTTGGTTGTATCAGATGATCACAGGCACAGCACAGAGATGTGGACCTTGGATTCAGCCTGTTCTCATCATTACACTCCCAACCGGTCGTGGTTCAGTACTTACACAGAGGTTGAGGAGGGGAATGTGACTCTTGGAGATAATCACCCTTGCAAGGTGGCAGGTATTGGCACAGTGAGGGTGAGGATGTTTGATGGTATGGTGCGCACTCTTACCAGTGTGAAGCATGTTCCAGAACTCAAGAAGAATCTGGTATCACTGGGGTACTTGGAGCGGACTGGATACAGCTTCAGCAGTCGTGCCAGGAGTGGAGTTCTGAACATCTCCAATGGAGCCATGGTGGTGATGAGAGGGAGGAGGCTGGAAAATAATCTATACAAGATGGAGGGCTCTGTGATGACTGTGAAATCTGAGGTGGCAGCTGTGGAGCAAGATCCCCGGGATGTGTACAGGATGTGGCATTACCGCCTGGGCCACATGGGAGACAAGGGGATGAAAGAACTGAGCAAGAGAGGTCTGCTTCCAGACTTGAGTAGCGGAGATATGGAGATCTGTGAGCCTTGTCAGATGGGAAAGCAGAGGAGAGTACAGTTCTCAGTCAGCACAGCTAGGAGTGCTGAACCCTTGGAGTTAGTACACACAGATGTCTGGGGACCAGCCCCAGTTTCTGCAAGGAATGGGGCCAGATACTTTATGACCCTGATAGATGATTTCTCAAGGAAGCTGTGGATCTACTTTATGAAGGAGAAATCAGAGGTCTTCACCAAGTTCAAAATCTGGAAGGCTGAGGTGGAGAAGGAGCAGGGTAAAAGTATGAAGTGTCTGAGGTCTGATAATGGCGGGGAATACACCAGCAGGGAGTTCCAGATTTTTTGTGAGGAGTGGGGCATCAGAAGGCACTTCTCGGTGATGGGAACTCCTCAACAGAATGGGGTGGCTGAGAGGATGAACAGAACACTATTGGAAAAGGCAAGATGCTTAAGGCTGCAGGCAGGGCTTCCAAAGATGTTCTGGGTTGACGAAGTAGATGCAGCTAGCTACTTGGTCAATCGGTCACCGCACACCAGGTTAGATGGAGACATTCCAGAGGAGATATGGTCTGGAAGGAAGACAAGCCTAAACCATCTAAGGGTGTTTGGATGCACAGCATATGTGCATGTTGGAGCTGGGGAGCGGAGTAAGTTGGATGCCAGGTCTAAGAAGATGGTGTTCCTAGGCTACCCGCGAGGAGTCAAGGGGTATCGGCTTTGGGACCCCTTGGAGAAGAAGGTTGTCATCAGCAGAGATGTAACCTTTGATGAGAGCTCAATCCTCCAGAACAGAAGTGGCATGGATGCACAGCAGGGACTACAGGAGGTAGAACACGGTAACACTAGTCAGATAACCTCCTATACAGTTGTGCCATTTGCTAGTGGACCAGGAGGATTTGAGATTTAGGTGGAGAGGACTGACAGAGGGGGTAGAAGCCAGGGAGTTCAGCAGGATGCAGCTGAACAGGGGACTGATACTGGGATCGCACAGCAAAGGCCCAGGAGGAACGTGCGACCACCAGTTCGATATGGCTTCGAGGATTCGTTGTCATATGCCCTGGTGACAGCAAATGGAGACCCTTTCACCTATGAAGAGGCTATGGAAAGTCAGGATAGAGATAGGTGGATCCATGCTATGGCAGAGGAAATGCAGTCTCTTCACAGAAATAATACGTGGCAGGTGGTCCAGCTGCCACAAGGAAAGAAACCCATTGGTTGTAAATGGGTTTATCAGCGCAAGGAAGGAGCTTCAGAACAAGAGGGTATCAGGTATAAGGCAAGACTAGTGGCCAAAGGATACTCTCAGAAAGAAGGCATCGATTATGGTGAGATATTTTCTCCAGTTGTCAGGCACACTTCCATCAGACTATTATTGAGTATTGTAGCAGCTCAGGACTTGGAGCTGGAGCAGATGGATGTGAAGACAGCATTCCTCCATGGTCATTTGGAGGAGAGCATCTACATGGAGCAGCCACCAGGGTTTAGAGAACCAAGATCAGATGGAAAAGTCTGTTTGCTGAAGAAATCTCTGTATGGGCTGAAGCAGTCGCCGAGGCAGTGGTACAAGAGATTTGACACTTATGTTAGGAGCATTGGACTTTCCAGGTGTGAGTATGATTCTTGTGTGTATGTTAAATCTCTGGATGATGGGTCTAGGATGTACTTACTCTTGTATGTAGATGACATGCTGATAGCATGCAAGAGTGAGAAGGCTGTACAGGAACTGAAGATAGCTTTGTCTCGGGAGTTTGAGATGAAGGATCTGGGGCCAGCCAGGAAGATCCTAGGGATGGAAATCATCAGAGATAGATCCAAAGGTGTGCTGCATCTGAGTCAGGGTGGCTACATTAAAAAGATTTTGGAGCGATATGGGATGAAGGATGCCAAACCGACAGCACTACCTTTAGCAGTACATTTTTCTTATCGAAGACCATGTCACCACAGACTGAGGTGGAGGCTCAGGAGATGAAGAAGGTACCATATGCTTCTGGTGTTGGGAGCCTTATGTATGCCATGGTATGTTGTAGGCCAGACATAGCCCATGCAGTGAGCCAGGTGAGCAGGTTCATGGCGCACCCTGGCAGGGAGCACTGGCGAGCACTAAAGGGAATCTTCAGGTACTTGGTAGGTACAGTTGGGGTTGGTATTTGCTATGGACAGCAAGAAGGTGCTGAGAGATCCAACTTATCCAAGGAGGCTCGTGGGCAGTTATATGGGTATGTGGATGCAGACTTTGGTGGAGATGTGGACACTAGGAGATCCACAACAGGCTTTGTGTTCAGCCTGTTTGGTGGTCTAGTATCGTGGAGATCATATCTGCAGCCCATCACAGCCTTATCTACCACGGAGGCAGAATACATAGGTATCACAGAGGCAACAAAGGAAGCTCTTTGGCTGAAGGGCTTGATGCTGGAGATGGGACTTGATCAGAAGGTTGTCCAGGTGCATAGTGACAGCCAGAGTGCTCTGATGCTTGCGCAGAATGCAGTCTATCATGCCAGGACGAAGCACATTGACCTCAGATACCACAGGATCAGAGAGCTGGTGGAAGATGGTGAGGTGGAGCTGGTGAAGGTATACACCAAAGAAAATCCAGCAGATGCACTGACTAAGGTTCTTCCACGGGACAGTTTTCAAAAGTGTATTTCGTTGTTAAAGCTGATGGACACAGTGGATGTGCTGAGGCCTTGAAAGCACCAAGGTGGAGATTGTTGGGCCTGGTGTGGTGCTATCAAGGCCCAGGTGGGCTAACTTGTATTGGGCTGGGTTTGAGTCCAAAGGTTGAGATTAAATCAAGTCACGGGTGTACACGGGCTTGGGGATTAGTTTAATCTCATTGGTTTAGTCCATGGGAGTTTTTGTTGAGTCTGGGCCTGGCCCACTTCGTGGATGTATTTAAACCCTAGTCTCTAGGGTTTGGATGGATATAGTGAACAGATTCTTTTCTCCCAAAAATTCCCTTCTCTCATCATAGGGCGGCAGCCCTTTCTTTCTCCTCCCCATCTTCCTCCTTTTATCAAGAAGTAAACCTAACAGGATTAGGAATCCTTAGTTCTAGTTCTTGTTGAACGGGGAATCCCATTGCTATTCATCAAGGTCTAAACCTAACAGGATTGGGAATCCTTAGTTCTAGTTCTTGTTGAACGGGGAATCCCATTGCTATTCATCAAGGTCTAAACCTAACAGGATTAGGAATCCTTAGTTCTAGTTCTTGTTCAACAGGGAATCCCATTGCTATTCATCAAGGTATAAACCCTAACAAAACTTTCAAAGCTTGAGAAGTTTACATTAAAAGAATATGGTGTATGATCTACCAGCAATACATGACAAGGAAGAACCTTGCGAAGGATGTGCACTTGAAAAAGCACCATTGGAGCTTTTTCATACGGACATATGTAGACCTATGAAAATACCTTCTCATATAGGTAACATCTACTTCAATATTTTTTATTGATGACTATTCAAGGATGATATGTGTGTATTTTATGAGACATAAATTAGAGGCATTTCTTATCTTTAAGAAGTTTAAAAATCTTATGGAAAGACAAAGTGAGCATTATATCAAGGTGCTGAGAAGTGATAGAGATGGTGAATACAATGCAAATGAATTTAAGAAGTTTTATTGAGATGCTAGTGTACAAAGATAATTGATTGTTTGTTATGCATTAGAGCAAAATAGAGTTGCAGAAAGAAAGAATCGTACTATTATTGAGATGGCTAGATCTATGCTCAAAAAGATAAAGGCTTTTTAAATTCTTATTGGGCAGAAGCAGTGAATACAATAGTGTACTTGATGAATATATGTCCAACAAAACTCTTCAAATATGACACCATTAAAGCCTGGTCTGGTAAAAAGCCTTCAGTGAAGCATTTCAAAATCTTTGATGTGTGTGCTATGCACATATTCCAAAGAAAAGAAGATAAATTTGATGAAGTAAGTAAAAAATGCATCTTTGTTGGATACAGCTCTAAATCAAAAGGTTACAAACTTTTAAGTTTAAAGCAAAATAAAGTAATCATAAAAAGAGATGTTATTTCAATGTGAAAGTTGCTTCTGATTAGAAGCAAAATAAAGTTGAAATTTTTTTTATTTCTCTTGATAAAGAAATTCATGATGCTTAAAATGAAAAAAATAAGGTTGAAGGTTTACCATAAACTTCTCCAAATAAGTTTATTTCTAATTTCAAGTTCAAGTTCATCTTCAAGTTCTACTCTTATAAGAATGAGAAGATTAAGTGATATTTATGCTTCTTGTAATTTCTACATGATTGAGCCTAAAACTTATGAAAATGTTATGCATGAAAAAGTATGGAATAAGGCAATGAAAGAAGAAATTAATATGATTGAAAAGAACAAACTTGAGAATTAGTAAAGAAACCAAATGATAAAAAAGTTATTGGCTTAAAGTGGTCTATAAGACAAAACACAATCTAAACACAATCTAGATGGGACCATTTAAAGATACAAAGCAAGATTGGTAGTAAAGGAATACTCTCAACTACCTAATATTGATTATTAAGAAACTTTTGCAACTGTTGCTAGACATTATAAAATTAGAACTTTTATTTCTATGACAACACATAAAAGTTGGAAACTACACCAACTAGATGTAAAGTCAGCATTCTTGAATGAAGTAGTAGAAGAAAAAATTTATGTTAAACAACCTCAAGGCTTCATCATCAAAGGTCAAGAAAGTAAGGTATGCAAGTTAAAGAAAGCACTATATGGGTTGAAGCAAGTACCCAGAGTATGGTATTCTCAAATTGATGCTTACTTCAATAAGAAAGGTTTCTTATGCAGTCTAAATTAACTAACATTTTATGTGAAAAAGCAAGGTAATGATGTTCCCATTGTCTCTCTTTATGTTAATGATTTAATTATTACAGGTAATAATGAGAATATGATTTTGACTTTCAAAAGTGATACGATGAGAAGATATGAAATGAATGATATAGGTTTTCTTTATTATTTTTTGGGAATTGAAATCAGTCAAAGAACAGATGGCATCTTCATCAGTCAAAGAAGTATATAGAAAGCATTCTCAAAAAATTTAAAATAAAAAATTACAATATTATGGAAACATCTTTTGTGGTAAATGAAAAGTTGATGAAAGAAATAAAAGTGGTGAAGCCAATGCATAATTATACATAAGCATTATTGAAATTTATTATATCTAGCATTACAAGGCCAAACATAATGTTTGCATCAAGTTTACTTTCAGATTATGTAAAAAACTAAGCAAGATTCACTTGAATAAGTAAAAAAAGTTTTGAGATACATCAAAGGTACTAAAGATATGGGATCATGTATGAAAGAAACAAAAATGATATTGTGAAGTTATTTGGGTTTTGTGATAGTGATTGGGCTGAAAGCATTGATGACATGAAGAGTACATCAGGCTATGTATTCCTTTATAAATCATGTGTCATATCTTCGGCATCCATGAAGCAAGATACAATGACATTATCATCTTCTGAAGCTGAATATGTTTCAGCTACTTTAGTAGCACAATAAGTAATTGGTTGAGAAGAATACATGAAGATATAGGTAAAAGCATGAAGAAGCTCCTACTCTGCTATGTGACAATAAATCTACCATTTTTATGACAAAGAATCCTATATATTATAGCCGCACCAAGTACATCAAAATTAAGTATCATTTCATAAGAGATATGGTAGAAAGAAAAGAAGTTGAAGTCAAGTATGTGAAGACTCAAGACCAAATGGTAGATATATTCACCAAGATATTACCCAAAGAGAAATTCATTTACTTTTGAGATCTCATGGATATCCAAGAACAACCATTAAAGGAGAGTGTTAAAATATAATGGTTGTTAATTCTTAGTATTTTTTTTATTTTATTATTTTTAATATGTGTTGGGCCTATACATAGTTAGGCTTATTTTATTATCCTTTGGTGTGGTAGCCTCATATGGATACGATGCATTATGTTTATCCGTAGAACCAGAAATAATATATTATTATAGTGGTGTGCTTATGAACCCTAAATCTATTTTTCTTCTTGATAGAAAAACCTTTCTCTATCTAGATTCTTCTTTTAAAAATATTATGTATTGAAAATAATCCCAACAGCCCTAGCGGGAGTACTGAACCAAAATTTGCTTTGATTAAGTACATAACAAGTTGCTAATTTGTTTCATTTTTGAATTGCTAATCTGTGGATGGTAATGCAAGCATAATTAGGTGACGTTCTGCCTTAAGGACTTCGAGTTCGTCCAATAAACCAGCTATATCTACTGTAGACTTCCGGGACAATTAAGTGGGTCTGTCTTTAGTACGCGGCTTTTATGAGGCAAAGAATCCAAGAAGTTGACAACTCCGACAAAGCTTGCTTTGGAGTATCGTAAGTGATCATTTTTATTTATAATTATGAGGGAAAGCTAAGATAAAGTCCGATGTCTGCATCCATCCCCTTATAAGGGAGAAGGTTTGGGTTTAAATGCTGCATTCGTTGCTTTTCAAGCACTGTGACTAGAGTTATTCTGACAGACGGTGCTTCAACTGTTACTTCGGAAAGCAAGGAAAAAGATGATGATTTTGCTTGACTTGATTTTTTGGAGTGTAAACGTACGTCTACCTACTAATCAGATGGCCAAGAGATTTATGGAAGAATTTATCCTGGGTTTTAGAGGAAAACTTATTGGTTCTTCGTAAGAGATTTGCCACTCGTAGACGCCCACGCAAATAAACGACAACCACACAGACGCATACCATAAATTTCATATTTGACGAGTTTCACTATCAGTGACGCACAGGAATATAACTAGCGTCCAGAAAAAATTTACTAGGCCATTCAAGCCCTTCGCTGTCAACACTCGTATCAGGTAAGGTAAAGCAGGACGTCGTCATTTCAAATCTCGAGCTAATCATTTCAAATCTCGAGCTAACTTAACTCAAAAACCATCTAAATTAAGGCGGCATCGATCTCTGCAGTCAGCGTCTCATGACTGCATCTTGTCGGCAATATTGTAGCTTGTTCAGGAAAAACACGACTTTGCATTCGCTTCTCCTTGTTTCGATTAAAATCATGGAAAATGTAAACTATGCGCGCGCATAAGTTATCTTTTTCTAAGAATGAAATGTCAATCTCTTTATAATTAGAAATGCGTCTCCTTTTGTTAAAAAGATTATAATTATAAAGGCATCTCCTTTTCCTCCATCTCTTTCCATGTGTAAGACCTGATGAATTATTCTACTTTCCTCTAGATAAAAGTCTTCTTGTTTAAGGTGATTTTAGCCGCCACCTTAAAGCATTAGTAAGTAGGACACATAACTTATCAAATGAGTTTATTTAAGAACCAATCCAAATGCTTTCGTATTTAGACTTCAATAAATTAAGCATATAAAGCCTATAGTTTGAACACCACATGCATCATTTTATATAAACTATGAAAAGGATTGATTTGACACCAATCTAAAAATTTTCATATTTGAATTACGATAAAAATGTCAATTAGGGCCTATTGTTTGGGCACCAAGTTTACTCCAGTACCCAAATTCAGTCATTTGGTTCATTCAGTTGCACATTAAGCTAAAATCAATATAGGTTCGACTAGCTAGTCCAAACCATAGCACTTTCAACATTAATTAAGGCTTAATTGACGTAAATCAGGTCAAATTCATCAATTGAGTTCAATTAAAAGCCAAATATAACATGTCATAGGGGTGACCTAATTCGACTATTAGTGTGCAACTATTAAGTCAAAGTTCTCACAATTTAGTCAAATTCAATACTTAGGCTTGATCAATATACCTAGTTGATATCAATTGAGTCAACCCTCAAGTCTTAGATTCAACGAATGGACTCAATTACCAATAATTAGTCAAATTCAATAGTTGAACTTAGCCAGCAAGTCTTATTATCAACTATTGGGTCAAATGCAACATTCTGGCTTGGCCATATTGATTAGTTCTAAATCTTATTTCATTGATAGGATCTAATTTTCTTGGACTCAAGTTAAATATGGCAGTATGGTTCAAGTACCCAACTTGACCCTATTGAATCATACTCAATATTGTTGAATAAGCTTAATTTGATCTAGATGTTTTCAAGCCACATTTAGACTAAAATATTATATACCCAATTGAGCCTATGGCATGTAATCAAAAGAAATAGATATCAAATTGAGATGATTGAGTTGTTCTATGGGCTAGATTAAGGTTTTGGTCTGAAAGGTTGTGGGTTTGAATTCCACTATCTGCATCTTTTCTAAAATTTAAAAAAATTCAAAAAATCATGTGTCATGTAAAATTAAAGAGAATCATGACGAAAACACACTCTCATGCATAAAAAAGAGTGGTGCGTAAGGAAGGTGGGGACTCAAAGCATGGGATTTTACATATATGAAAATGTGCATATGCCCATTGATGACATAAAACCTTATTCTAATCTCCTGATCCCTTAACCCAATCACTCTAAAACCTCTAAACTCCTATGGTGATCATCCAATTTCGTTGAAAACACCTCCATACTTCTTAAGTCTTGGTAAGAATTCTTATCTCTTAAGCCCTATGTTCCCTAAAGTCCCTTTTCAGCTCATAAAGCCTTCACTTAAAATTCTCCTTGCTGAATCCCCTAAACATAAAGTTTCTCCAACCATCCAATCCCTCAACATAAAGAGTTCACACTCCTAGGATCCCAAAGCCTTATGGGATAGTCATCTCCGAGGCCCCTTTTCTAAAGGGGCTTCTCCATATTTAATTCATTGATGAAGAAGGATCAGTCCTTACTCCTCAGAAAGGTTCAAGCCCAAATCCAAAAGAAGTTCTTGATCCAAGCCCAAAGCAAGCTAAATCAAGCTAGATCGAGCTTAGATCATGCTCAGATTGAGTTGGATCGAGTCTACATCAAGCCCAAGTTGAGCCAAATCAAACCTAGATCAAGCCCAAGTTAAGTCAATCTAAGCCAAATTAAGTCAGATCAAGTATAGATCGAATCTAAATCATGCTTAAAAGGAAGCCTTACTCCTATATCAAGCTAGATCAAACTCAAATCAAACCTAAATCAACATGAAATGGGAGCCTTTCTCTTAAATCAGACTAGATCAAATCCAAACTGAGCTTGGTTCAAGCTCAATGTGGGGGAAGGGTGCTTTGCTTTCAAATCAAGCCAGATTTAACCTAAATCAAGCTTGAATCAAGCTTAAAAGGGAGCCTTGCTCTTATATTGGGATAGATTAAACCTAAATCAAGTCAAAAGGAGAAACTTACTTCTAGATTAGGTCAAATCAAATCTAGATTGAGCCCAAATTAAGATCAAAGAAGAGCATTGCTTCTAAATTGTATCAGATGAAACTCAAATCAAACTTGAATCAAGCTCAATGGGAAGCCTTACTCCTTGATCGGAATAGATTGAACTCAAATCAAGCTCGAATCAAGCTCAAAGAGAAGCTTTACTCCTAGATCGAGCTAAATTAAACTTAGATCGAGATCAAATCAAGCTTAAAAAAAGAGCTTTGCTCTTAGATCGGGTCCAATCAAACCTAGATCAAGCCTAAATCAAGGTTAGAGGGGAGCCTTATTCTTAGATCAAGTTAGATCTGACCTAGTTCAATTCCAAATCAAGCTTAGAGGGGAGCGTTGCTCCTAGATCAAGCTATATCAAATACAATTGAAGCTAAATCAAGCAAAAAAAAGGAACCTTACTCTCAGATCATATCAAATCGAACCTAGATTAATCCCGAATCAAGCTTAAAGGAGAGCCTTACTAGTAGATTAGGCTACATCTAATCCAAACCAACACGAATCATGTTCAAAGGAGAGCCTTACTCTTAGATTAAGCTAGATCTAATTCAAATTGATCCTAAATTAAGCTCGAAAGAGAGCTTGCTCTTTGATTAGGCTAGATATAACTTAGATCAAGCTTGAATCAAGCTCAAAAGGAGCCATGCTCTAGATCAGGCTGGATCTAACTTAGATTGAGTTTGAATTGAGATCAACTACCCTTAAATCAAGCTAGATCAAACCTAAATCGAGCCGGAATCAAGCTTAAAGGGAAAACTTGCTCTTACATCGAACTAGATCAAACCTAGATCAAACTGAAAAATATAAGTACTATAGATCATCAGTTCCGATATATTACAAAAGCTTTCAAGATGACTATGAGCTACCACTATATATTGTAAGGCAATCATACCGTTGCGTATAAACAGAACCTGATAAGAGGTAGGACAATTATAATCCTGATGAGTGTGGATAGAACCCCAAAGATGATATGGTCCCATAAGGTAAGTTGTGTATGCGAACAATTGCGATTGTCGCACTTGCTCGCAGGCGATCAAGTTTGCAGCCAACCCGCAAGGGGAGACAAGCTTTCAGCCACCATATTCAACCATGCAAGTATGAGCCAAGCTCTCGTCTCGTCCACCGGGGATGTACTGCTGTTGCTGATTTTGCCACCTAAGGCCATTGTTAAAATATAATGGTTGTTAATTCTTAATATTTTATTTTATTTTATTTATTATTTTTATTCTTTGTTGGGCCTATACATAGTTGGGTCTATTTTATTATGCTTTGGTGTGGTAGCCTAAAATGGATAAGAGGCATTATGCCAGAAACAATACATTATTATGGTAGTGTGCTTATGAAACCCTAGATCTATTTTTCTTGTTGATAGACAAACCTTCCTCTACCCAGATTCTTCTTCCAAAAATAATATATGTTGGAAACAATCGCAACAAAAATTGGTATTAGAGCCAGGTTCATCATATTTGTAGATCAAGAAGTCTATGAGTATTCTAGAATCATCGTGGCTTTAAAGATCTTAAAAAAACAAAAAAACCAGTGCCATCGCGATGCAATGCTTTCCTTCCACGCATAGTTGACGAGTTCTTTCATCAGAATCAGGATTTCGTTCGAAACATAAAGTAGAAGTCGTGCACCGCCTCATCATCATCGAGCCACCTCATTTTCTCACGATCAAAGCCGATGGTTTGGAGGAGAGATATGGATCCCACCAAACTCCGTCTACAGATTCCTTCGTCCTGCAATTTCCTCCTTCCAAAGCAACTTTCAAAGCACAAAAACATAAAAAATCAATGAGGTTGTGCTTGAAGCCCCACCCAGGTGGTTGACTTCCTATTCCACAAGTTTCTTTTGGAGCCTATTGCACGTGATTTTTGCTCACGGGGAGGGGCTGAGGAGCTGGTCATTCTCCACCGCATTGAAGCCATGGAGAAAGCCAAGTAATTCAAAAGTGTTTACCTTGCCAGTGATAATCTTGACAAAGAAACCCAATCTTGACAAAAAGGCTGTGAAGAAAAGAAATTGCTACCAAAAAAAAAGGAAGAAAATAAAATACAGGTGTGATTCATGGCAAGCTCAAGTAATCCGTGGATGACTATCAATCAACCTTCTATTTCTATCTTTGATGAAGAAAATTATGATTATTGAAGCATCAAGATGAAGACCCTTTTTATTTTACAAGAGATATGGGATTTAGTAGAAAATGGGTACGAAGAACCAATTAATCTAACAAATCATCAAAGAGAACAACTGAAGGATTACAAAAAGAAGGATATCAAAGCCTTGTTCTTCATCAAACAAGCTGTGTCTAACATACTTTTTTAAGAATCATTAGAGCCACTAAATCAAAGGAGGCATGGAACATCTTGTAGGAGAAATTTCAAGGCAACATCAAGGTAAGAGCCATCAAACTTCAAACTCTAAGAAGAGAGTTTGATAATTTGAGAATGCAAGAAAAAAAAAATTAAAGGATTACTTTTCCAAAATTATGAAGATTATTAATCAAATGAAGAGCTATGATGAAACCATCACTGAGTAAAGAATATATGAAAAAATCTTGGCTAGTTTATCTTCAAAATTTGATATAGTAGTTACAATTATTGAAGAATCTAAAGATCTTTATGTATTAAGTGTTTATGAATTGATTGGATCTCTTGAAGCTCATGAGCAAAGGTTGTTTAGGCATAAAGAATCATCAATTGACAGTACCTTTCAATCTAAACTCAAAGTGATTGATAAAATTTTTTAAAAAGAATCATCTAGTCATGTTTCACTTAAAAAAGAGCCATTTAGAGGTAAAAACTTGTAAAGAAAGAGAAAGAAATATGAGAGAAAAAGATAGAGAAATATAAAGAAATAATTTTTCAAGAAGACAATATGATGAGAGCAATCAACAAAGATGTAACATATGTAAAAAATTTTCATATGTTGAAAAAGATTGCTAGTTTAGGAAAAAAATTTAATGTTATAATTATAAAAAGTTTGGACATATTCAAAAGGATTGTAGGTACAAAGCAAGTGAGCAAGCACGCTTCTCAGAAGAAAATAAAAGTGAACAAAGCACATTATATTCTTGTCAAACTGCAGAAGAGCAAAGAAATAATGTGTGGTATCTTGACAATACGTGCAGCAATCACATAACCGATGATAAATCTATTTTTATGGACATTGTTAGTTCTTCAATTCACAAGTAAAAATAAAAAATGATATATTAGTCCAAGCAAGAGAAAAAGGTACAATTGTAATTACTACAAAGCAAGGGAGGAAGTTCATTCATGATATGTTACTTATTCCAGACTTGAAGCAAAATCTCTTGAGTGTTGGACAATTGATTGAGTATTGGCATATGGTGCGCTTTGTAGATAATGTTTGCAAATTATATGACAAAGGAGTAAAAAAGTAACTTATGGAAAATATCAAATGAAGAAAAATAAAAGTTTTTCTCTTATTTTACACCATACAAAGGATGTTGCATGGAAGATGGAAGTAAATGATAAGTCATGGTTATGGCATAAAAGATTTGGATACTTAAACTTTCAAAGCTTGAGAAGTTTACATTAAAAGAATATGGTGTATGGTCTACCAGCAATACATGATAAGGAAGAACCTTGCGAAGGATGTGCACTTAAAAAAGTACAATTGGAGCTTTTTCATACGGACATATGTAGACCTATGAAATACCTTCTCATATAGGTAACATCTACTTCGATATTTTTATTGATGACTATTCAAGGATGATATGGGTGTATTTTATGAGACATAAATTAGAGGCATTTCTTATCTTCAAGAAGTTTAAAAATCTTATGGAAAGACAAAGTGGGCATTATATCAAGGTGCTGAGAAGTGATAGAGATGGTGAATACAATGCAAATGAATTTAAGAAGTTTTATTGAAATGTTAGTGTACAAAGATAATTGACTGTTGGTTATGCATTAGAGCAAAATAGAGTTGCAGAAAGAAAGAACCGTACTATTATTGAGATGGCTAGATCTATGCTCAAAGATAAAGGCTTTTCAAATTCTTATTGGGCAGAAGTAGTGAATACAATAGTATACTTGATGAATAGATGTCTAACAAAAGCTTTTCAGAATATGACACCATTTGAAGCCTGGTCTGGTAAAAAGCCTTCAGTGAAGCATTTCAAAATCTTTTGATGTGTGTGCTATGCACATATTCCAAAGAAAAGAAGACAAACTTGATGAAGTAAGTAAAAAATGCATCTTTGTTGGATACATTTCTAAATCAAAAGGTTATAAACTTTTTAGTTTAAAGAAAAATAAAGTAATCATAAAAAGAGATGTTATTTTCAATGAGAAAGTTGCTTGCGATTAGAAGCAAAATAAAGTTAAAAAATATTATTTCTCTTGATAAAGAAATTCATGATGCTTAAAATGAAAAAAAATAATGTTGAAGGTTTACCATAAACTTCTCCAAATAAGTTTATTTCTAACTTCAAGTTCAAGTTCATCTTCAAGTTCTACTCTTATAAGAATGAGAAGATTAAGTGATATTTATGCTTCTTGTAATTTCTACATGATTGAGCCTAAAACTTATGAAAATGTTATGCATGAAAAAGTATAGAATAAGGCAATGCAAGAAGAAACTAATATGATTGAAAAGAACAAAACTTGAGAATTAGTAAAGAAACCAAATGATAAGAAAGTTATTGGCTTAAAGTGGTCTATAAGACAAAACACAATCTAGATGGGACCATTTAAAGATACAAAGCAAGATTGGTAGTAAAGGAATACTCTCAACTATCTGATATTGATTATTAAAAAACTTTTGCATCTGTTGCTAGATATTATACAATTAGAACTTTTATTTCTATGACAGTATATAAAAGTTGCAAACTACACCAACTAGATGTAAAGTCAGCATTCTTGAATGAAGTAGTAGAAGAAAAAATTTATGTTAAACAACCTCAAGGCTTCATCATCAAAGGTCAAGAAAGTAAGGTATGCAAGTTAAAGAAAGCACTATATGGGTTGAAGCAAGTACCCAGAGTATGGTACTCTCAAATTGATGCTTACTTCAATAAGAAAGGTTTCTTATGCAGTCTAAATTAACTAACATTTTATGTGAAAAACAAGGTAATGATGTTCCCATTGTCTTTCTTTATGTAAATGATTTAATTATTACTGGTAATAATGAGAATATGATTTTGACTTTCAAAAGTGATACGATGAGAAGATATGAAATGAATGATATAGGTTTTCTTTATTATTTTTTGGGAATTGAAATCTGTCAAAGAACAGATGGCATCTTCATCAGTCAAAAGAAGTATATAGAAAGCATTCTCAAAAAAATTAAAATAAAAAATTACAATATTATGGAAACATCTTTTGTGGTAAATGAAAAGTTGATGAAAGAAAATAAAAGTGGTGAAGCCAATGCATAATTATACATAAGCATTATTGAAATTTTATTATATCTAGCAATTACAAGGCCAAACATAATGTTTGCATCAAGTTTACTTTTCAGATTATGTAAAAAACCAAGCAAGATTCACTTTGAATAAGTAAAAAAAGTTTTGAGATACATCAAAGGTACTAAAGATTATGGGATCATGTATGAAAGAAACAAAAATGATATTGTGAAGTTATTTGGGTTTTGTGATAGTGATTGGGCTGAAAGCATTGATGACATGAAGAGTACATCAGGCTATGTATTCCTTTATAAATCATGTGTCATATCTTCGGCATCCATGAAGCAAGATACAATGACATTATCATCTTCTGAAGCTGAATATGTTTCAGCTACTTTAGTAGCATAATAAGTAATTTGGTTGAGAAGAATACATGAAGATATGGGTAAAAAGCATAAAGAAGCTGCTACTCTGCTATGTGACAATAAATCTACCATTTTTATGACAAAGAATTATATATATTAGCCGCACCAAGTACATTAAAATTAAGTACCATTTCATAAGAGATATGATAGAAAGAAAAGAAGTTGAAGTTAAGTATGTGAAGACTCAAGACTAAATGTAGATATATTCACCAATATATTACTCAAAGAGAAATTCATTTATTTTTGAGATCTCATGGGTATCTAAGAACAACCATTAAAGGAGAGTGTTAAAATATAATGGTTGTTAATTCTTAGTATTTTATTTTATTTTATTATTTTTAAATGTGTTGGGCCTATACATAGTTAGGCTTATTTTATTATCCTTTGGTGTGGTAGCCTCATATGGATAAGATGCATTATGTTAATCCTTAGAACCAGAAATAATATATTATTATAGTGGTATGCTTATGAAACCTTAGATCTATTTTTCTTCTTGATAGAAAAACCTTTCTCTATCTAGATTCTTCTTTGAAAAATAACCTGTATTGAAAATAATCTCAACAGCCCTAGCGGGAGTACTGAACCAAAATTTTCTTTGATTAAGTACATAACAAGTTGCTAATTTGTTTCATTTTTGAATTGCTAATCTGTGGATGGTAATGCAAGCATAATTAGGTGACGTTCTGCCTTAAAGGACTTCGAGTTCGTCCAATAAACCAGCTATATCTACTGTAGACTTCCGGGACAATTAAGTGGGTCTGTCTTTAGTACGCGGCTTTTATGAGGCAAAGAATCCAAGAAGTTGACAACTCCGACAAAGCTTGCTTTGGAGTATCGTAAGTGATCATTTTTTTTATAAATTATGAGGGAAAGCTAAGATAAAGTCCGATGTCTGCATCCATCCCCTTATAAGGGAGAAGGTTTGGGTTTAAATGCTGCATGCGTTGCTTTTCAAGCACTGTGACTAGAGTTATTCTGACAGACGGTGCTTCACTGTTACTTCGGAAAGCAAGGAAAAGATGATGATTTTGCTTGACTTGATTTTTTTGGAGTGTAAACGTACGTCTACGTACTAATCAGATGGCCAAGAGATTTATGGAAGAATTTATCCTGAGTTTTAGAGGAAAACTTATTGGTTCTTCGTAAGAGATTTGCCACTCGTAGACGCCCACGCAAATAAACGACAACCACACAGACGCATACCATAAATTTTCATATTTGACGAGTTTCACTATCAGTGACGCACAGGAATATAACTAGCGTCCAGAAAAAATTTACTAGGCCATTCAAGCCCTTCGCTGTCAACACTCGTATCAGGTAAGCTAAAGTAGGACGTCGTCATTTCAAATCTCGAGCTAATCATTTCAAATCTCGAGCTAACTTAACTCAAAAACCATCTAAATTAAGGCGGCATCGATCTCTGCAGTCAGCGTCTCATGGCTGCATCTTGTCGGCAATATTGTAGCTTGTTCAGGAAAAACACGACTTTGCATTCGCTTCTCCTTGTTTCGATTAAAATCATGGAAAATGTAAACTATGCGCGCGCATAAGTTATCTTTTTCTAAGAATGAAATGTCAATCACTTTATAATTAGAAATGCGTCTCCTTTTGTTAAAAAAGATTATAATTATAAAGGCATCTCCTTTTCCTCCATCTCTTTCCATGCGTAAGACCTGATGAATTATTATACTTTCCTCTAGATCAAAGACGACAACAATTTTTTTTGTCACTATTCTTCATCTTTTACTTTCAAATAATTCATTCTAAAAAGTAGAAAATGGTAGGCCATCATGATTCTACGTCTGCTAAAGAATAAGATAAAAGTCTTCTTGTTTAAGGTGATTTTAGCCGCCACCTTAAAGCATTAGTAAGTAGGACACATCACTTATCAAATGAGTTTATTTAAGAACCAATCCAAATGCTTTCATATTTAGACTTCAATAAATTAAGCATATAAAGCCTATAGTTTGAACACCACATGCATCATTTTATATAAACTATGAAAAGGATTGATTTGGACACCAATCTAAAAATTTTCATATTTGAATTATGATAAAAATGTCAATTAGGGCATATTGTTTGGGCACCAAGTTTACTCCGGTACCCAAATTCAGTCATTTGGTTCATCCAGTTGCACATTAAGCTAAAATCAATATATGGGTTCAACTAACTGGTCCAATCCATAGCACTTTCAATGTTAATTAAAGCTCAATTGACGTAAATCGGGTCAAGTTCATCAATTGAGTTCAATTAAAAGCTAAATATAACATGTCATATGAGTGACCTAATCTGACTATTAGTGTGCAACTATTAAGTCAAAATTCTCACAATTTAGTCAAATTCAACACTTAGGCTTGATCAATATACCTAGTTGATATCAATTGAGTCAAACCCTCAAGTCTTAGATTCAACAAGTGGACTCAATTACCAATAATTAGTCCAATTCAATAGTTGAACTTAGCCAGCAAGTCTGATTATCAACTATTGGGTCAAATGCAACATTCTGGTTTGGCCATATTGATTAGTTCTAAATCTTATTTCATTGATAGGATCTAATTTTCTTGGACTCAAGTTAAATATGGCAGTATGGTTCAAGTACCCAACTTGATCCTCTTGAATCATACTCAATTGTTGAGTAAGCTTAATTTGATCTAGATGAGTTCAAGCCACATTTAGACTAAAATATTGTATACCCAATTGAGCCTATGATGTGTAATCAAAAGAAATAGACATCAAATTGAGATGATTGAGTTGCTCTATGGGCTAGATTAAGGTTCTAGTCTGAAAGGTTGTGGGTTTGAATTCCACTATCAACATCTTTTCTAAAATTTAAAAAATTTAAAAAATTCAAAATAAAAAAATCATGTGTGTCATGTAAAATTAAAGAGAACCATGACGGAAACACACTCTCATGCATAAAAAAGAGTGGTGCGTAAGGAAGGTGGGGATTCAAAGCATGGGATTTTACATACATGAAAATGTGCATATGCCCCTTGATGACATAAAACCTTATTCTAATCTCCTGATCTAAAACCTTAAAACTCCTGTGGTGATCATCCACTTTCGTTGAAAACACCTCCATACTTCTTAAGTCTTGGTAAGAATTCTTATCTCTGAAGCCCTATGTTCCCTAAAGAAAGCCTTCACTTAAAATTCTCCTTGTTGAATCCCCTAAACATAAAGTTTCTCCAACGACCCAATCCCTCAACATAAAGAGTTCACACTCCTAGGATCCCAAAAGCCTTATGGGATAGTCATCTCCAGGGCCCCTTTTTTAAAGGGGCTTCTCCATATTTAAATCATTGATGAAGAAGGATCACTCTTTACTCTTCAGAAAGGTTCAAGCCCAAATCCAAAAGAAGTTCTTAATCCAAGCCCAAAGCAAGCTAAATCAAGCTAGATCGAGTTTAGATCATGCTCAGATTGAGCTGGATCAAGTCTACATCAAGCCCAAGTTGAGCTAAATCAAACCTAGATCAAGCCCAAGTTAAGTCAATTTAAGCCAAATTGAGCTAGATCAAGTATAGATCGAATCTAAATCAAGCTTAAAAGGAAGCCTTACTCCTATATCGAGCTAGATCAAACCCAGATCAAACCTAAATCAACCTAAAATGGGAGCCTTGCTCCTAAATTGGACTAGACCAAATCCAAACTGAGACTGAGCTTAATTCAAGCTCAAAGGGGGGGAAGGGGTGCTTTGCTTTCAAATCAAGCCAAATTTAACCTAAATCAAGCTTGAATCAAGCTTAAAAGGGAGCCTTGCTCTTATATTGGGCTAGATAAAACCTAAATCAAGCCAAAAGGAGAAACTTACTTCTAGATTAGGTCAAATCAAATCTAGACCGAGCCCAAATTAAGATCAAAGAAGAGCGTTGCTTCTAAATCGGATCATATCAAACTCAAATCAAACCTGAATCAAGCTTAATGGGAAGCCTTAATTACTTCTTGATCGGAACAGATCGAACTCAAATCAAGCCTGAATCAAGCTCAAAGAGAAGTTTACTCCTAGATCGAGCTAAATTGAACCTAGATCGAGATCAAATCAAGCTCAAAAAAAGAGCTTTCTCTTCGATCGGGTTCAATCAAACCTAGATCAAGCCTAAATCAAGGTTAGAGGGGAGCCTTATTCTTAGATCAATTTAGATCTAACTTAGTTCAAGCCCAAATCAATCTTAGAGGGGAGTGTTGCTCCTAGATCAAGCTATATCAAATACAGATCGAAGCTAAATCAAGCAAAAAAGAAACCTTACTCTCAGACCAAATCGAACCAAGATTAAGCCTAAATCAAGCTTAAAGGGAGCCTTACAAGTAGATTAGGCTAGATCTAATCCAAACTAGCACGAATGAAGTTCAAAGGAGAGCCTTACTCTCAGATCAAGCTAGATCTAATTCAAATTGATCCTAAATTAAGCTCAAAAGAGAGCTTGCTCTTAGAATAGGCCGCATATAACTTAGATCAAGCTTGAATCAAGCTCAAAAGGAGCTCTGCCTTAGATCTGGCTGAATCTAACTTAGATTGAGTCTGAATCGAGATCAAAATAGAGCTCTACTCTTAAATCAAGCTAGATCAAACCTAAATTGAGCTTGAATCAAGCTCAAAGGAAAGCCTTTCTCTTACATCGAATTAGATCAAACCTAGATCAAGCACGAATCAAATCCAAAAAGGAACTATGCTCTTAATTAGAGTATGACTCAACTCAAAGGGGAGCTTTACTCCTAATTTGTGCCTGACTCAATTAAAAGAGGAGCCCTGCTCTAAAATCGATCCTAGATCATGCTTGAGTTAAGTTGAAAGGGGAGTCCTACATTCAAAGAAACTCAATCTAGCTCTCAAATCAAGCCTAAGTTGGCCTAAAGGGAAGCTTTATTCTTTGATTAAACCCAAATTAGCCCAAAGGGAAACCTCGCTCCTAAATTAAGCCCAAGCTGATCCAAAGAGTTGTCATGGTCCTAAGTTAAATAAAAGCATTGATCTTAAATCAAGCTAAAGAGGAGTCATGCTTCTCACTCAAGCTAAAAAGGAGTTATTCTCCTAATTGAAGCAAAAAATGAGCCATATTTCTAACTAAAACCAAAGAGGAGTCATACTCTTAAATCAAGCAAAAGAGAAGCTATGCTTCTAAATCAAGTCAAAGAGGAGCCATGCTCTAAATCAAATCAAAGAAAAGTCATGCTCCTAATTCAAGCAAAAAAAGAGCCATATTCCTAGCTCAAGTAAAAGTAGAGTAATGACTAACAGTTCAAGCCAATAAAGAGTCTTGATCCTGATTTAATTTAAAGAAGAGTCATGCTCCTAATTCAAGTTAAAAAGAAGATTCACTCTCCTAACTCAAGATAAAAAGGAGGCATACTTCTAACTCAAGCCAAAGAGGAGCTATGCTCCTACATGAAGCCAAAGAGTTATACCTCTAACTTAAAACAAAGAAGAGCTATGCTCTTTATTTAAGCAAAAGAAGAGTTATGCTCTTAAATCAATTTAAAAAGGAATTTTTTTTTCTAAATTAAGCCAAAGATGAGCCATACTCCTAATTCAAGTCAAAGAAGAATCATAGTCCTAATTCAACCTAAAAAGGAGTTATTGTCACGCTTCGAATCCACCATCTGATTCAATCACGTGATATGGCTGCATGAACCCTAAGACAAGCCCTAGAGACCATGCAAGGCTGTTATGAGCAATCCATTCTACATTCCACAATAGCATTGAAAGGAAATAGCAATTATCATGACTTAAAACTTGGATAAACATCCACTA
This sequence comes from Calamus simplicifolius, assembly GCA_900491605.1. NCBI lineage: Eukaryota > Viridiplantae > Streptophyta > Magnoliopsida > Arecales > Arecaceae > Calamus > Calamus simplicifolius. The sequence continues at coordinate 962,547 of UESW01004108.1, read as the reverse complement.
ATGTCATAAACATATATTCATTATTTTTTCTACAATCTTTAAAAAATTTAATTAAAAAAATTTATATCTATCTACCTAATTGCAATAGCTACAACATCGTTCCATCTTGTTCGATCAAACTAATCACCTCAACCTGTAAAAAAATTTCAACGGATATAATGAGCTCAATAGCCCAGTAAGAATTCTCTTGCATAAAATTTACCTTCTTATATAGCAATTTAATATACATCTTTATAATATAAATACATGATTATGTAAATCAAAGTATCAAACCAATAAATGTAGATGCCATCATATAATTATGTAACACACATCCAATTACGTCATACTCAATCAGTCATACATTGGATCCAATTTCATATGGTTTTTAGCTCTAAACTACCATAACCACGTTTCAACCCATGGTAGAGCACCCACATTGTCATACTCTAGCCTGTGATGAGCAACACTACCATATTTTTGGCTTGGCGGAGCTCATAATGTCATACTCTAGTCTATGGCAGGCAATACTACAACATTTTCAGCCTGTGGTAGAGCTCTCACATGGCCAGCTTAGAGCATTAACATCATGCGCTCATGCATCACAACCAACACATGGCATGCTTATCAATGCACCTCAACTCAATTATGATTGATAGCAACTTGCATAATTTTGAAATAATAAAATTTTATAAGTCATAAATAGGTAACATTTATCAACCAAACCAAAAATCAGGAAATGGCATGAGATCCATATTTCTCCAAATGTAAATCACAAAAACCAAGCAATTATTCAAATCAATTTATTGCATAAATTTTAAGGAATTATTATTTATAAAATACTAGTAAAAATTATGTAGAAGAATTCTTACTTCACGATTCAGCTAGCAACCCCCCATTGACGACTCGAATTTGGCTTCATCCTGTCAAGTTGGTCGTCTCCTTTAATTGACACAATTCACATATATTTTATTTAATTAGCAAAAAAACTTTAATTAATAAAAAATAAAATAAAAATTAATTTCTCTTCTAGAATCCATTATTAGGTCTGCACCATAGTCCCAACACTCACCCTCCTCCTCTCTTTTTTTTTCTCTTTTCTCTTTTCTTCCTTTTCTTTTTCCAATCCCTTACTTTCTCTGCACTTGACGATAGCCGATGCAGTCAGTTTTTTCTCTTCTCTCTCTCTCTCTCTCTCTCTCTTTTCGTGATCCCCTCACTGCGGCGACCAGTGTCGTCTCCCTTTCCTCCGTCGATGACTCATTGAGAACTTACCTCTTCTTTTCAGCATCCGACGATACACCAATGACGGTGCTCCTTGGAAAGGGCAGAGAAACAAAGGTTCTTCTTTTTCTCTCTTTCTCTCGGCCTTTCCTTTTCTTGGTGGCAGAGGGGGCTTTGTCTCTTTTCTTTTCCTTCTTTCTTTTTCGCCTTAGCGGCGAGAGGAAACCCTAGGCTGCTTGCCCCCTCACCCTTTTTTTTATATGCCCAAGTAGTCGGCAGGGGAGGAGGGACTCCTCCCCTAATTTCCACACATTGCATGTGCTGCGCGTTGGTGGGGTTGGGCCGATTAAATGACCATGGGCATTACATTCTCTTCTCCTTAAAATAATTTTTGTCCTCAAAATTTTTCTTACCAGATACTTTAAAGAGTTGGGGATACTTATCTTTTACTTTAGGCTCGAGTTCCCAAGTGGCCTCTCTTTTTGAGTGGTTGCTCCATTGTATCTTCAGATAAGGTATAGTGTGATTGTGTAAAACCTAATCCTTTCTGTCCATAATCCACACCGTGTATTCATCATAAGTCAGGTCCTCTTGAAGATGCAATGGCTCATGCTCCACTACATGATTTGGGTCTAAAATATATCTTCAACATTGACACATGAAAGACATTGTGCACATTTGACAGAGTTGGTGGTAATGCTAGTTGATATGCCACATCACCGACTCTATCTAAAATCTTGAATGGACCAATGTATCTAGAACTTAGTTTATCCCAGAGTCCAAACCTCATCACACCCTTATTAGGAGAAACCTTCAAGAATACATGATCACCGATATGAAAGTCTAACTTCCTACTTCTATTGTCAGCATAACTCTTCTATCTACTCTAAGCTACGTGAAAATATTCTTGAATTACTTATAGTTTCTCAACAATTTATTGCACTAACTCTGGTTCCAAAAATTTTTGCTCACCAACATCATCCCAACAAATCGAAGACCAGCATTTTCTTCCATACAGTGCTTCATAAGGAGCCATTTGGATACTTGCTTGACAACTATTATTATAAGCAAATTCAATTAAAGCTAAATGACTATTCCAAACACTACCAAAGTATATAACATAGGCTCTCAACATATCTTTCAAAATCTATCGAAGGTGGAAGGATATGCTAAAATTTAGCTTAATCCACAAAACCTTATGAAGACTCCTCCAAATTAAGAGAGAGAAAATCAAACGGATTCAAACTCAATTACTCATTTTGTTGTTGAACCAGAAGCAAATATTACAATTCTACACCACTAAAAATTTTGTCCTTAAAATTAAACACACATGGGTTTTTGCATAATTATAGATACTCAATAGTCAACCTTCATTTCATCACCAAGTATCCAAATGACGTATCCAATTTTAAGAATCAATTTGATCTTTTTACCACATGAAAATTGAATTCCTTAAGAAGTATTACAATTTTCCTTTCTTTTTTTATGTTCAATCAAGACGTCATCAATAACTCCAACATCATTAATCCATCTCCTTCATATATTATCAATATTTACCACCACAACTAATTCAATTTCTCTTGAATAGGTCAGGGTGTCCTCAATAAATATTACAACTTAATTTATTAAAACTCCATGAATTGATCATTTGATCACCAACAACTACTATACCATCTGATGCAAAATTTTTTTGTGAAAATATACCTTAAGTTTCTTATAATCATTACAAATATCATAGAGTCTGTCGCATGTATTATGTCTTCCAATCTTAAGGTTAATAACATATCAATTACTTTTAATTCCTCAATAAGATGATTTCAAGTTTTTTAGCACTAGATATAAGATAGATCTCCTCTGGAGTTCTCTCAACTCTTGAATAGTTCATCGTACGATTGATCATCATGACACCTATTTTCAATTCTTTGATTAAATCATCACAACATACTTAGTTCCACTCTTGAATACTTAAAGCTAATGTCAGTAAACATCATAGTAATAATTCAGAACATAATCCATAATTATCATAATTAACTAATTTAATTTTTTTGAATAATAATATCATCATTAATCATCACAACCATCAATTTTTTTATAAAAAAATTATCATGCAATGTCTCTTGTAATACAAGAACAAATTAATTTAAACCCCTTGAATATCTCAGAATATCCTCAAATTGATCATATAAGATTGGATACTTGACTTATAAAATCTATAAAGATCAAAGATGATCTTACTATCCGGAAAGATATATCTAGAAAATCATAATAATCACTCTTTGATTTGAAAGCAATATTAGATGTATCCTTAGCCATAATCTATAATTAATAATAATCAGAAATAGAATATTCTCCTCCTTCCTTTTTTTTATCATCCCTAATGATCATAAACCAGGCTCTAATACCACTTCTATCATGCCTCGAATCCACTATCTGATTCGGTGACACGGTCACATGGACCCTAAGGCAAGCCCTAGAAACCATGCAAGGCCTGTTATGAGCAATCCATTCTACATTCCATAAAGCATTGAAAGAAAATAGCAATTATCATGACTTAAAGCCTGGATAAATACCACTAACATGCAAATATAAGTTCATTATTTTCTTTACAATCTTTAAAAAATTTAATTAAAATAAAATTTATATCTATCTAACTATAATTGTAATAGCTGCAATGTCGCTGCACTCATCACCTTAAACTATATATAAAAAAATTCAACGGATAAATGAGCTCAACAGTCTAGTAAGAATCCCTTTGCATAAAATTTATCTTCTTACATAGTAATTTAATATACAATCTTTATGGTATAAATACATGATTATGTACAACCAAACTATCAAATCAATAAATATAAATGCTATCATAGAATCATGTAACACATATCCAATTACTTTAGACTCAATCAGTCATATATTGGATCCAATATTTCTATATGATTTCAGCTCTAGACTACCATAACTATGTTTCAACCCATAGTGGGACACCCACGATGTCATAGTCCAACCTGTGACGAGTAACACTACCATATTCTTGGCCTATGGTGAATCTCATAATGTCACACTCCAGCCTGTGATGGACAATACTATCACATATTCAGCCAATAAGAGGACGCGTACATGGCCAGCCTAGAGCATCAATCCTCATGCACTTATGCATTGTAACCAATATATGGCACACATATCAATGCATCTCAACTCAATCAAGATTGACAACATATCGATGCAATCAAATACAAATTTTATGCTTCTTAAAATTTTTTAATAATTAATTTATAATTACATAACATAAGTATTCCAAAATAATTAACCAAACTGCAACTTGCACAATTTTGAAATAATAAAATTTCATTAGTCACAATTAGGCAACATTTATCAACCAAACCAAAAATCAGGAAATTGCACGAAATCCACAATTCTCCAAATGTAAACCACAAAAACCAAACAATTATTCAAATCAGCTTATTGCATGAATTTCAAGCAATTATTATTTATAAAATATTGATAAAAATTATGTAAAAAAATTCTTACTTCACGATTCAGCTAATAATCCCTTACTAACAACTCAAATTTGGCTCCATTCTATCAAGCTGATTATACCCTTCAACTGACACAATTTATATACATTTTATTTAATTAACAAAAATAAACTTTAATTAATAAAAAATAAAATAAAAAATTAATTCTTCTTTCAGAGCCCATTATTGAGTCTGCGACTCACCCTCCTCCTCTTCATTTTTTTCTTTTCTCTTCCCTTCCTTTTCTTTTTCTAAATCCCCTTACTTTCCTCACACTCAATGATAGCCGGCATCATCGGGTTTCCTCTCTCTCTCTCTCACAGTCTCTCCTTTCCCTGGCGGTGGAGGAGGCTTTGCCCCCTTTTTTTCCTTCTTTTTTTTCTCTTTCTGNTTTTTTTGATTTTTTGGTTAATTGAGTCGCAATATTTTTTTCCCGATATTTAAATTTATTAAAATTTAATTTAAAATTATTGCAATGCAATTTTGGCGTCGCAATATTAAAATATTAATTTTTTTAATTTTCTGGTTAATTGAGTCGCTAATGCGTCGCAATATTTTTTTTCCGATATTTAAATTTTGTAAAATTTAATTCTTTTAAAAACTTGCGACGCACTGTTTTGGTCACAATATTTTTTTCCGATATTAAATTTTATTAAAATTTAATTTAAAAATATTGCGACGCATAATTGGCGTCGCAATAAAATATTAATTTTTTTGATTTCTGGTTAATTGAGTCGCTAATGCGTCGCAATATTAAAATTTTATTTTTTTTATTTTCTAGTTAATTGAGTCGCTAATGCGTCGCAATATATTTCTGATATTTAAATTTTATAAAATTTAATTCTTTTAAAAACGTTGCGACGCACTGTGTTGCGTCGCAATATTTTTTCTGATATTTAAATTTTATTAAAATTTTATTTCATTTAAATTATTTGCGACGCAATTGGTGCGTCGCTACATTAAAAGTAATTTTTCTAATTATCTATTTAATTGCGTCGCTAATGCGTCGCTATTTAAAATATTTTTTCTGTTAAAAACATTGTGACGCATATATTGCATCGCAATTTTATTGATATTTATATTTCATAAAAAAAATAATTTAAAATATTGCGACGCATTATTGGCATCGCAATATTAAAATAGTTTTTTTTGATTTTCTGGTTAATTGAGTCGCTAATGCGTCGCAATATTTTTTTTCGATATTTAAATTTTATAAAATTTAATACTTTTAAAAACATTGCGACGCACTGTGTTGTGTCGCAATATTTTTTCTGATATTTAAATTTTATTAAATTTAATTTCATTTAAATTATTTGCGACGCAATTGGTGCGTCGCTACATTAAAGTAATTTTTTTAATTATCTATTTAATTGCGTCGCTAATGCGTCGCTATTTAAAATATTTTTTCTGTTAAAAACATTGCGACGCATATATTGCGTCGCAATATTTTATTGATTTATATTTCATAAAAAAATAATTTAAAAATATTGCAACGCATTATTGGCGTCGCAATATTAAAATAGTAATTTTTTTCAATTTTCTGGTTAATTGAGTCGCTAATGCGTCGCAATATTTTTTTCCGATATTTAAATTTTATAAAATTTAATACTTTTAAAACATTGCGACGCAGTGTGTTGCATCGCAATATTTTTTTCGATATTTAAATTTTATTAAAATTTAATTTCATTGAAATTATTTGCGACGCAACTGTTGCGTCGCTAAATTAAAAATAATTTTCTAATTATCTATTTAATTGCGTCGCTAATGCGTCGCTATTTAAATATTTATTTCTGTTAAAAATATTGCGACGCATATATTGCGTCGCAATATTTTAATTGATATTTATATTTCATAAAAAATTAATTTAAAATATTACGACGCAATATTGCATCGCAATATTAAATATTTAATTTTTTTTTATTTTTTGTTAATTGAGTCGCTAATGAGTCGCTAATGCGTCGCAATATTTTGTTGTCACAGAAGCATCGCAAAGTGGTCGCAATTTAGCGACGCAATAATGCGTCGCTAAAATTGCGTCGCTATTTCAGTATTTTCTTGTAGTGAAATGAATGTTACGTCCTTTATCAAGATATATATGTATACATATCATATTTTTGATTAGAAGCTCAACAAAGTGATGTCGTACAGGTTCAAAGATTGGTTTACTCACACAAGCAATCACCTCTAGCACTCGGATACTGAGTAGAGATGAGACGTAATGTTAGATATGTCGCCTTATAGAGAGTAGGAGATGAGATTGTATATATATGACAATCGATTTGAATAACCCATTTTCAAATAACCTGTGAAAGCCAGATATGAATTCTTAGTGATTTCCTATTAAATGAGACCACTTAGAGAATTTAAGTTAGGTGCTTGAAAGCGACTGAACTAAAATCTATATAGTGTTTTATTAGACATCGAAAAAAATATATAAATACTATAACACATGATTCATACCATGTGTGCTAATTTGACCAATAAGGTAGTGGGAGAATAGATCCCTGCTTCTCCACTGTGTGAGACCTGTTGAGGTTAAATTAAAACTTCACAATAATACCATTATACTTTTTGCTGTTATTTATCATTTGTATTTAGTGTCTTGCTATCTTAGCATGTTACCTATGATTATGTATGATTCGATCTATGGAACATGTCTAGATAAGCGACTAAATATGAATTGCAAAATTTTGAGTAGAAAAGGAAGACTATGTTCGATGTATTCATTGGCCGGCCAATCTTGTCGCTTAAGAAAGCTAGGACTTGATTATGGATACATAATCACATTATTTTAACATGCTCTTTGAGGGATTAGAGATGTTTTGATAAAAGGAATGAGTTTAGGGTATATCAAGTTGAAACTATTAATTATATAATTTTTTTTGGGTTGAGCTACTATGACATTCCTAATAGATGCTTGGTACTAAGCTCCCAAGTGCAGGTATACTCGCTAGGTCGCACTATCCAACTGTCAGTATAAAATTGGTGTTTAGATTTATATTGCATTTTTTATTCTTTCATTTTCTTTTTGCAATGAAGGTCTTACCTTGCATGTGCGAGTAGAAGATGTTGATCTATGTGACGTGATACCCATGATTGATAATTGCTAATGTGTAGTTATCCACGAAGCACATAATAGATAACTGCACATTGACAATTATCTATATGAAAAACATTCTCCAATGGAGAAACCGCTCTTTCGTGATTATATATAACGAAAAGGATAAGGGTTATGTGGCAATAAGTGAGATTGAGAAAGAAGGATCAAAATCTAATACCAAAAGGATAGTTTGGATTGTGATAAAGAGTAACACCATAACCTAGCATTCAGATTATTCGTGGAATCGTCAAGGTAAGTAAATCCGATCCATAGATATATTATTGTATATATCGACATTTTAAAAAGTGTTGGTCTCAAACCGACTCAAAGTCTCTGAACTTACTTGTACTACGACCAAGCATTAGACATTGATTTTATCTTTGCAAATAGCCATTTTTATCTTATGGTGAAAGGAGTTAGGGGACATTGATTTTATCTTTGCTAGCAGCCAACATATGCATGAAATGATCTCAATAGATGCAACTAATCAATAGATCCAAGTTTCACGTAGTCAGCTATCGTTTGTGGGATGCGCCATGGCCCAAGGATACGCCACAGCCCAAGTCAACTGTCATTTGTGGGATGCGCCATGGCCCAATAGCGGCCCAAGTCAATTGTCGTTTGTGGGATGCGCCACGGCCCAAGGATGTGCCATAACCCATTGGGCTATGGCATGAGCGCTCGCACGGGTGCGCGCCTTTGTGCACAAAGACATTTCCTAAGTTGCAGATGAAGGACAAGGATATGGATTATTCAGTAAGGAGTTGTAGTCCTTAAGACAAAAAATTAGAGAGTTTCTATTACTTGCATATATTTGATGACTTTACTTTCGCATTTTCTGATATTGAGGATATAATTAATGTGCTTGATTTAATGACATGATCTAATCGTGAGTATTATCATAGATGGATAGATCTTGTATATTGTTAGGGTTTTAATTATTACAAGAATATGCGATTATATTATGATAACCTGGACCAGACTGTCGGTTTAAGGATGTGACAGATGTTGGGGAATTACGTATGTATATATGAATCAATTCATATAACACGCAGTGGAAGATAAAAATAAATATGAATTTAATTTTCAAAGCCCAAGATCCTCAGGAAACAAATTCAATTAACAAAAAATAATATATGATTTAATAATAGATCATACATGTCTTCTTTATTGGGAATAAAGCCTAATGAAGCCGGTAAATGATTTACCACTAGCCGTCCACATGTCCGGCCTCTAATGGTGATCCACACGAAGATCTTTGGATGATGTCCTCTCAGGATTGGATGATAACCTTCTTGCGAGGGGTGCTAGCGCCTCTTTTCTTTTCAATTGATTTCCTAAATCAAGAAAGATTTCTTGATTAAGATCAATCTTGATCAATTAAGAGAGAGAAAGGGAGAGATAAAGGGATGTCCTAGAGAGAGAAAGGATATTTTAGAGAGAGAAAGTAGGTATTAGGCATCCAAGAGAGAGAAGGGAGGAGTTTGGCGTATCTATCGAAGGGGGTATCTCTTTCCCTTTTATACATGAAAAGAAGGTTGTAGGTTCTATAAAAAAAAGGATTTTATTTCAACCACCCAACCATTCAACCATATCAAGTTGATAACAAATTATCCTATCAATTTTAGGATAATTTTTTAAATTATCCTAACAAATTTAGGATATTTGTTATCATGATAATGTTAGGGTTACAACCACCTAACCACATCCCTAAAAATTAGAAAATTGGTTGTCTCATGAAACCAACATCGCAACCTTGAATTTGGCTTCATGGGGATGCCCCAAATCATGGGGTTCCCTCCTCCATGACGTGGAGATGGGTCATGTCCATCTCATGGGCATGGATCCATCCTCCACGTGGCACGATTTCAGCCCTCGGTTTAATTGGGTTTCCACAAATCAAATCATGCCATCATATGGACCCAAAATACCATATTATTAATATCAATTAATCTAAGCCATCCGTCACATGGATCAAGCCTAATTAATGGATTTCATATGTACATCTTATGTACAAAAGGTCTCTCTCTTGAACACAAAATTCTTTTCTCTATGGTGAATCCTATTCATCAATTTCATGTTCTCTCATTAAGATTGAGTTAAACCCAATCCTAATTAATTGGTTATCTAATTTTAATTAAGTCCAACTTAATTCCCATTTTAACTTCATCCAAAATCTTCTTAATGCGTGTGACCCATTAGGTCCCTTGACACGTTGGTAATAATCATGTCCCTAATATTGACCCTAAGGATGACTTGATCAACACCTTGTCCAAGTCAATTCTTTAACCAAATTAACTCTTTGATTAAGTCAAAGAATCCATGATTATAGATCATGAGTGGCTTCTAGCAAAGCATCATGACCACCCAAGTGTTAAGGGTTTGTTGACGTGGTCATCAACACCTATCCATGAACGATTACCGTGCGATTCAATCCCTTCGTCACATATCCCAGATCAATCAGTGGTATGGAATGTGTCAACCATGTAATTGATCTTTATTTACTTGATCTCAGAAAAATTGACTCATATGAATTAGAACTTCAAAACCATTTCGAACTCCAACTTAACCTTGCAAGGATTTATCAGTCAATTTAATCCATCAAGTGGCCGTGGGAAATAACCCTTTCTATCAAGGGAAACGAATCATGTCTTAATCAAACACCACCTTCATGTGCTTCATGTCATACCCAATCGACACCATATTTGCCACCCATGGCTAGAGCGATGTTTCCATGTCGTCAAAGCATGATATTCCACATATGAGGTGCAATGAAGATCTCAAGTCAAAGGATCACTCGTACCACTATCATCAAAGATCAACCATGACACTATATAGAATATCCATATTGGATCTCTGTGTGGGTCATCCAATGCATCGTTACAATAACGACCATCCACACACCATATCCAAGTATCTTCATACTTCAGCTTGCAAGATCAACTTCTCACCATAAGGGTGAAGATATGCAATGTGTGCTAGTCTCAACGGCGTTCGACAATGTCCAATCCTGTCTACGCATCGACTAAGGAAGTTTAAAGAATCGAACCATAATGTGCAATTTTGGATCTCACAATTTGTAATCTCTATTACAAATTTCATATGCACAGTTTGCATTCTTTTGAAATTTATCTCACAGGTTAAATATATCTAATATATATATAAATTACACCCGGATAGATAAAGAAACCAATAAATTTGATTTGCATTAATAAAGAAATGTGTACAAACTAGCATCTAATCCGATTGGATCTAGGGCACACACTAACAATCTCCCACTTGCACTAGAGCCAATCACTCATGTATCTAATACCAAGTGACTCAGCATGACTATCATGTTTCTGCTGTGGCAGGACTTTAGGGAACAGATCGGCAATATTGTCATCCGTGGGGACTCGTTCTATTTTTATATCATTTCGTCCAATCATTTCTCTAATTACATGATATCTTCTAAGTACATGTTTGGACCTCTGATGAGACCTTGGCTCCTTGGCTTGCGCAATAGCTCTATTGTTATCACAATACAAGAATATTGGATTAACAATGCTTGGAACCACTCCAAGTTCAGTGATAAACTTTTTGATCCAAAATGCTTCTTTAGCTGTATCTGATGCTGCAATATACTCGGCTTCAATCGTAGAGTCGGCGGTCGTCTCCTGCTTGGAACTCTTCCAGCTGACTGCACCACCATAGAGTGTGAACACATAGCCCGATTGTGATTTATAATCATCTCCATCAGATTGAAAACTAGAATCCGTGTAATCCCGAACTATAAGGTCGGATCCTCCATAAACCAAGAACATATCCTTAGTTCTTCGCAAGTACTTAAGGATATTCTTGACTGCCATCCAAAGTTTCTTACCAGGATTTGCTTGATATCTACTCGTGATACTCAAGGCATAAGAAACATCAGGCCTCGTACATAGCATCGCATACATAATGGATCCAATTGCTGATGCGTAAGGTATCCTATCCATATACTCTCTTTCTTCTTGGGTCTTAGGACTCATGTCCTTGGAGAGATGTACACCATGCAACATTGACAGGAATCCCTTCTTGGATTCCTCCATGCTAAACCACTTTAGCATCTTATTTATGTACGTGGATTGGGTCAATCCAAGAAACCTTCTAGATCTATCTCTATAGATCTTTATACCAAGTATATAGGCTGCTTCTTCTAAATCCTTCATGGAGAATTTACTTGACAACCACTACAAGAAAATACTGAAATAGCGACGCAAGTTTAGCGACGCATAATTGCGTCGCTAAATTGCGACCACTTTGCGACGCCTCTGTGACAACAAAATATTGCGACGCAATTAGCGACGCATTAGCGACTCAATTAACTAGAAAATCAAAAAAAATTAATATTTTAATATTGCGACGCAAATAATGCGTCGCAATATTTTTAAATTAAATTTTGATAAAATTTAAATATCGAAAAAAAATATTGCGACACAACTCAGTGCGTCACAATGTTTTGAACAGAATTAAATATGTTAAATAGCGACGCATTAGCGACGCAATAAAATAGAAAATTAGAGAAATTATTTTTAATTTAGCGACGCACCAATTGCGTCGCAAATAATTTAAATGAAATTAAATTTTATAAAATTTAAATATCGGAAAAAATATTGCGACGCAACACAGTGCGTCGCAATGTTTTTAAAAGAATTAATATATTAAATAGCGATGCAATAAACAAGAAAATTAGAAAATTATTTTTTAATTTAGCGACGCATAAATTGCATCGCAAATAATTTAAATGAAATTAAATTTTTTAAAGTATAAATATTTAAAAAAATATTGCGATGCATTTAGTGCATCGCAATGTTTTGAAAAAAATTAAATATTTTAAATAGCGACGCATTAGCGATGCAAGAAACCAAAAAATAAATTAAAATTATTTTTAATTTAGCGACGCAATAAATGCATCACAGTTATTTTAAATAAAATTAAATTTTATAAAGTAAATATGAGAAAAAATAATTGCGACGTAACACAGTGCGTTGCAATGTCTTTAAAAAATTAATTATGTTAAATAGCGACGCATTAGCGACGTAATGAACCAAAAAATTAATTAAGAAATTATGTTTTAATATAGCGACGCACTTGTTGTGTAGTAATTATAATAATTAAAATTAATTTTTTATATAATATAATTATCATATTAAAAAATTACCACGCTTGGATCGATCGGGATCACGGCTTGGATCGTCGCCGATCTTGGACCGATTGCAACGGTCCGGGATCGGTCGTGGCCGATCGGGATCAGGGCTTGGATCGATCGCAACCGTCGAATCGTCGCCAATCTTGAACCGATCGCCACGGTCCAGGATCGATCGTGGCCGATCGGGATCAGGGCTTGGATCGATCGCAACCGTCGGATCATCGCCGATCGGACCGATCGCCACGGTCCGAGATCGGTCGTGGCCGATCGGGATCACGGCTTGGATCGATCGCAACCGTCGGATCGTCGCTGATCTTGGACCGATAGCAACGGTCCGGGATCGGTCGTGGCCAATCGGGATCAGGGCTTGGATCGATCGCAACCGTCGGATCGTCGCCGATCTTGGACTGATCGCCATGGTCCAGGATCGGTCGTGGCCGATCGGGATCAGGGCTTGGATCGATCGCAACCGTCGGATCGTCGATCACCGATTGGACCGATCGCAATGGTCCGGGATCGGTCGTGGCCGATCGGGATCAGGGCTTGGATCGATCACAACCGTCGGATCTTTGCCAATCGGACCGATCGCAACGGTCCGGGATCGGTCGTGGTCAATCAGGATCAGGGCTTGGATCGATCGCAACCGTCGGATCGTCACCGATCTTGGACCAATCGCCACGGTCCGGGATCGGTCGTGGCCAATCAGGATCAGGGTTTGGATCGATCGCAACCATCGGATCGTCGCCGATCGGACCGATCGCCACGGTCCGAGATTGGTCATGGCCGATCGGGATCACGGCTTGGATCGATCGCAACCGTCGGATCATCGCCGATCTTGGACCGATCGCCATGGTCCGGGATCGGTCGTGGCCGATCAGGATCAGGGCTTGGATTGATCGCAACCGTCGGATCTTTGCCAATCGGACCGATCGCAACGGTCCGGGATCGGTCGTGGCCGATCGGGATCAGGGCTTGGATCGATGACAACCGTCGGATCGTCGTCGATCTTGGACCGATCGCCACGGTCCGGGATCGGTCGTGGCCGATCGGGATCAGGGCTTGGATCGATCGCAAGTCGCCGATCTTGGACCGATCACAACGGTCCGGGATCGGTCGTGGCCGATCGGGATCAGGGCTTGGATCGATCACAACCGTCGGATCGCCAGCAATGTCGGACCGATTGCATCGGTCTGGAATCGGTCATGGCCGATCGGCATAAGGGCTTGGATCGATCGCAACCGTTGGATATTTGCTAAGGCGTCGCAATATTTTTAGTCAATATAATTTTATCAGTATTAATAAATAAAAAAATATAATATTAAATATATCTAATTAAAAATATAAAAATTATTGCGACGCAATAAGGCATCGCAATAATTATAATAAATTATTAATATTAACATTAATAAATAATTAAAAATTTTTGCGACTCCGTAGCGACTCATTTTAGGAATAAAATAAACAAATATTGCTACGACACTTATGCGTCGCAATTATTTTAAGTTAAAAAAAAAATTCAGTCTTAAAAATAAAAGCAATATAATATTGCGACGCATAAGTTGCGTCACAATGTTTTTAAAATAAATTTATGTAATTAAAATTTTATAAAATATATTGCGACATAATTTTTCGTCGCAATTATTAACATTAATTATAAATAATTATCATTTATAAATATTAAAAAAATATTGCGACGCCTTAGCGACACATTTTTTTTAAAAAAATAAACAAATATTGCGACAAAATATATGCGTCGCAATTATATTATTAAAATATATATAGCTGATTAAAAATATTAAAAAATTATTGCGACGCAAAAATGCATCGCAATGTTTAGAAAATAAAAATAAATTTCTCACCGGATGTTGGCGCCAAGGTAGCGACGCATTAGCGACGCAATTATTGGCGTCGCTATTTTTTTCATAAATTAATAATAAAACAATATTAATGATGCATTAGCGACGCACTAGTGCGTCGCTAAGACAGAAAAAATAAAAAAAAATATTGCGAGTTCTTAGCGACGCAATTATTTGCGTCGCTAAGAACTTATATATAAACCGCCCTTCTCTTCTTCTTCTTCCCCTGACCTAGCCGCTGCCGCCGCCGTGCTCAAAAAAATCCGGCTCCCACCTCGCTCCTCCGGCTCCCCGGCGTTCTCATCTGACTCCGGCTTCTTCTCTCGACGAAGGTAAGCCCCTACACTATAAAAAAAAAAAATTTTAATGATTTCCCTCTGGCCACGGCCGCTGCCGTGGCCGTCTTCTTCGGCCACGGCCGCTGCCGTGGCCGGCAGTGGCCTGGCCACGGTGGCCAGGCCATTGTAAAAAAAAAAATTTTTTTTTTCATAACAGGGGGGGCTGGGGGGGGAACCCCCCCCCCCCCCCCCCTTTTGTTTCTTGTCCGGCCACGGCCGTGGCCGCGGCCGGACAAGGCGGCCACGGCCATTGCCGTGGCCGTCTTCTCCGGCCACGGACGCTGCCGTGGCCGGCAGTGGCCTGGCCACGGTGGCTAGGCCACTGTAAAAAAAAAAAATTTTTTTTTTCATAACAGGGGGGGGAAACCCCCCCGCCCCCCCCCCCTTTTGTTTCTTGTCCGGCCACGGCCGTGGCCGCGGCCGGACAAGGCGGCCACGGCCGCTGCCATGGCCGGCAGTGGCCTGGCCACGGTGGCCAGGCCACTGTAAAAAAAATATATTTTTTTTTCATAACAGGGTGGGGAAACCCGCCCGCCCCCCCCGGCCGTGGCCGGCAGTGGCCTAGCCACGGTGGCCAGGCCACTGTCTAAAAAAAATTTTTTTTTCTTAACAGGGGGGGCCACCCTCCCCCCCGAAATTCAGTAAAAAAATTTGTTTATTATTTAATTTGTATAATGTTTATTATTTAATTTGTATAATGTTTATGTAATAATTAATTTAAGCAGAATGTTTATGCAATAGTATTTGTGCATTTGTAACTATTTACATTTGTTATGTCTTGATTATTTATATTCTGCTGCAAACTAAATGATGCATTAAATTATGTAATGCTAAATAAAAAGTCTTGTTGTAATATTATTTAATTTTAGCAATAAATTATTAGTTTCAATGATTTACATTTTAGTATTCGCAAACATTTGTATTTGACACAATAATCTTAAAAAGTTAGTGATAACATGTATAATTCACAAGAAGTTAAGAATAACAAGCATAAGTTCGATTGTCTTCGGACTTCCATAATCACAATACTTTAACCTTTAGACCCGTTTGAGAATTTGTAAGCCTTAGTCTTGCAAATTCTCAATTGTCCTGGTGGACAGTTTGGGAACATTTCTTGCGACATGTTAGTCTGCAAGTAATCATCGTGGGGTGAGATTTCGATTTGTATTTGCTCATACGTTCTCCTAGTGTGGCTTATATACCACACATTTAGGAGAACATATAGGGAAATGCTGCCGAAATTTCAATGTAACCGATCGATGATAATTAATAGCAGAATAACCGATCGATCCAAATGGTGATGTCCAAGAAATTGCGGATGCAAATGTTCGGTTTCCTTCAGATGATAATGAAACTGATTCGCAATCCGATACGGCATCGGATGTTGAACCAACATTTCACGAAACAAATGACACCGATTAAAAATAGAGGTTTTTTAAAATTTAACTTTTTTTTATAAGTGTTAAATTCTTACATAGTCAATCATTAATCGTAATTTAATTGTGTGAATCTTTAGTATTTTTAGTATGACGGGCAGAGGTAGATCTACCGACGACAGACGGAGTGAGCAGAGACGTAGCCCTGCTACATCAGATCACATGAGCATCGAAGATGGAGAGTTTGGATCTCCAGCAAAGGCGCAGCCTTCAATCTCTCCAGCAGTATTACCATCCAGCCGATCGGCACAGACCTCCGAGAGTTCTTCCACCCTCGGCCGCACTTTACTTCGACTTGATGCTCAGGGCATGTAAGTATATACTAATTAAAAATATATGTTTATGTTTTTAAATCAATTACTTATAAACATGCTTTTTTTTAACAGATTCATTGAGTAGCATCATGTATCCAGCCACATCAGTAACGTATTTCAGAGGCGAGCAGATCCCAGTGGCTACGATTGGCGCCACGTATCTCCAGCCACGAGGGAGTTTTATTTTTCTGAGTTTCAGGTAAACTTATTAAATACAATTTATCAGTGATATAAAATTTCTTAAACTTAATAAATTCATAAACTAACTATTTATTTTAATGCAAAAAAGTTTACGTGGGATCCTGCCAGCCATGATGCCATTAGGGCAGCATGGGAGGCTCTGACGCGACGCCGATACTCCGACATGCTTCATCGTTGGAGGTCATTGGGTCAGCGTCCTGCGCACGTGCTAGAGGGTATTTGGCACGAGTGGCAGCAGGCCTGGGAGTCCGATGGCTGGCGCAGGAGGGCCGCATCAGCCAGCACGAACCGCCGATCTGAGAAGGGCGGTCCTGGCCCGGGTCTCTCCCGTCATACTTCGGGCTCCATTTCAATTCAGGAGCACAGACGGCGTATGGTAAGAAAACATAAATATTTTAATTACTATTTTAGTTATTTATAAATATTTGTATTAATATCATTTTTTTATTGTTATAGTCTGAGCAGGAGGGCGGAGATCCTGGTGAGTTTCGTCTATTCAAGACGACACATACCAGGAGGGACGGTTCCTGGGTCGATACGCGATCACGGGAGGTTGCGGTAAGAAATTAGATATATGTAGTATCTGTTTAATTTCTACAATTTTATTTCGAGAAATTTATTAACTCATTTATTGTTGATTTCATAATTTCAAGACACGAGTCGAGGAGCTTCGCTCTCAGGCATCGCAGGTCGACTCTACTGATGGGGAGACGCCCGTTGAACTCTCAGCAGAGGAGAGTCGGCGTGTGTTTTTGGAGGCTGTTGGTGCCCAGCCACGAGACCGCAGGGTCTATGGTCTGGGCACTAGAGCTTCTACATTTTTTCCCCATCAGGCCTCCAGCTCGCGAGTTCCTAGTGATCTTCCTCCCGAGCGTTTACAGGACCTTCGCAGATCTATTTCAGAGGAGATTCGCTAGGAGGTCGAGCAGGATTTTGAGGATCGTATGCGAGGCCGGGATCAGGAGGTTACAGACATGCGAGATGAGATGCATTATTTGCGGGATATGGTTAGACGCTTGTCACAGAGTCTTCAGCCTCCACAGC
The DNA here is from genome assembly GCA_900491605.1 of Calamus simplicifolius. Taxonomy (NCBI): domain Eukaryota; kingdom Viridiplantae; phylum Streptophyta; class Magnoliopsida; order Arecales; family Arecaceae; genus Calamus; species Calamus simplicifolius. The sequence goes on along the minus strand of UESW01004108.1, from coordinate 944,373 downwards.
CTCCACGTGATCGTCCAGATTCTTGATGTATTTTTTTTTTCTTTTTTTATGTTGTAAAAACTTCAAAATTTTAATATAAATTATTTTTGAAAATTTATTATTGTTTGGATTGAGTGAAAAATGTTTGTATCAATATTTAGATTTAGCGAAATTGTATTAACCGTTTTAATTTTTAAATTTTATATTTTTTTAAAAACAAAATTTGCGACGCATTAGCGACTGAAATTGCATCGCTAATATTTTCAAGATATTATTATTAAATATTGCGACGCAATGACCTTGCATCGCAATAATTTAAAAATAAATTTAATAGCGACGCATTAGCAACTAAAATTGAGTCACTATTTTATCTTAAAAATTTATAATAAATATTGCGACGCAATGACCATGCGTCGCAATATTTTAAAATAATTTTTATTTGCGACGCATTAGCGACTTAGAATTGCGTCGCTATTATACCAAAAATATTATTATTAAATATTGCGACGCATCTGGATGAGTCGCAATATTGCGACGCATTTTAGTGCGTCATAATATTTAATAATAATTTTATTTTTAAAAATATAAATATAGCGACGCATTTGCATGCGTCGTAGTTTCGTCGCAGAGAGTCGCAATATTGCAACGCAATTGCGACAAAGGGGTATTGCGACGGACAGTTGAGCGACGCCGTCATTGCATCGCTATTGCATCGCAATATCATGTTTAGCGACGCAATTGCGACGCATTTGGGCGTCGCAATATTTAATTTCTCTTGTAGTGAACCAATCCTTCACTTCTTTAAGGAATGATACATTGTTTCCTATTAATAATATGTCATCCACATATAATATCATGAAAACAATATCACTCCCACTAACCTTTTGTACACACATGGATCATCCTCATTTTGATGGAATCAAACGCTTTGATTGTCACATCAAATCGGATGTTCCAACTTCTAGATGCTTGCTTAAGTCCATAAATAGACCTTTGTAGCTTGCACACTTTCTTAGGATTTATGGATTCAAAACCCTCTGGTTGTGTCATATACACATCCTCCTCTAAATTTTTATTTAGGAAGGCAGTCTTGACATCCATCTGCCATATCTCATAGTCAAAATATGCTGCTATTGCAAGAAAAATCTTTATGGACTTATGCATGGCTACAGGTGAAAAGGTTTCATCAAAGTCAATACCTTGTCTTTGCTTGTAACCTTTTGCAACTAGCCTTGCTTTATAGGTAATCACATTACCATCCATGTCGGTCTTCTTCTTGAAAACCCATTTGCATCCAATGGGTTTTACCCCTTCAGGTGGATCAACCAAGGTATATACCTGGTTGTCATACATGGAGTCCATTTCAGATTTCATGGCCTCAAGCCATCTCTTGGAGTTAATGTCAGAATTGCCTCCTTGTAGTTGGTAGGCTCATCATCCTCTATAAGAAATGCATATCTCTTAGGGATGTGAATTGTCCTACTAGATCTACGTAGCTGGTGTGTACTTGGAGCCACCTGTTGCTTTTCATGCAACGTCTGCCTGAATGTGGGTTGAGTCTCCTGCTCAACTCCCACTGTATCGGCATATGCTCCATTCCATCTAATTGGTCTATATTAATTTGTGGTTCTTGAGCTTCACTAAGTTCAATCTTACTTCCACTACCCATTGTGAGAATCTTATTCTCTAGAAATATGGCATGTCTTGAGACAAACACCTTTTTCTCAAGTGGGTGGTAGAAGTAATATCCTTTTGTTTGTTTTGGATATCCCACAAAATTGCATTTATCATATCTAGCTTCAAGCTTGTCTGATTCATTACGCTTCACATAAGCGTAACAGCCCCAAACCCTTAAATGATTAAGGGATGGTTTCTTTCCATACCATATCTCATAGGGAGTGGAGTTGACCGATTTAGATGGAACTCGGTTTAAGGTATATTCGGTAGTTTCTAGCGCATAACCCCAAAATATTTTTGAAAGATCTGCAAGGCTCATCATGGAACGTACCATGTCTAACAGTGTATGATTTCTCCTTTCTGACACACCATTATATTGTGGTGTACCATGAGGAGACCATTAAGGAAGAATCACATTCTCCTTCAAATAATCTATGAACTCATGGCTCAAGTATTTACCACCTCGATCTGATCGAAGTATCTTAATACTCTTGTCATTTTGTTTTTCTACTTCACATCTAAATTCTTTGAACTTTTCAAAGGCTTTAGATTTGTGCTTCATTAGATATACATAACCATATCTACTATGGTCATTTATGAACGTGATGAAATAAGAAAAACCTCCTATGGCTTGAATGTTGATGGGTCCACATACATCCGAATGTACTAAACCCAATCATTCAGTTGCTCGCTCGCCTTTTCCAGTAAAAGGTGACTTGGTCATCTTGCCAAGTAAACATGACTCGCATTCCTCAAACGATTCCCAATCGAATGAGCCCAAGTATCCATCTTTATGTAACTTCGTTAAATGAGCTTCATTTACATGGCCTAAACAACAATGCCATAGGTATGAATCCCTAGAATTATTTGATTTTAATCTTTTTGATTCAATATTGAGAATAGGGGCTTGAAGATTAAGAACATAAATTCCGTTGAACAATTCAACAGAACCAAAGAACATTTTGTTTCAAAAAATAGAAATACATTTATTTCCAATTTCAAAAGAATACCCATTCATTACTAAACATGAAATGGATATGATATTCTTTGTTATGTTCGGCACAAAGTAACAATTACTAAGTTCTATTTCAAGCCCTATGGGCAAAGATAAAAAGTAAATTCCTACAGCTAATGCAGCAACCTTTGCTCCATTTCCCATGCGCAGAATCACTTCATCCTTTCCCAGTCTTCTACTGTTTCTTATCATCAGCATATTAGTACAAATATGAGACCCACAACCGGTATCCAATACCCAAGTGGAATAAGAAGTAATAGAAGAATACATCTCAATTATGAATGTATCTGATGTTGAAGCATCAGTATGCTTCTTTTATTTAAGACTTGCCAAATAAGCCCTGCAGTTACGCTTCCAGTGCCCATCCTTGCCACAGAAGTGACATTTTCCTTTGGCTGCATCCTTCTTGGCTATATTCTTCTTAATGCCTTTTATTCGCTTAGTTGTCTTGGCCTTTTGGGCCTTATTCTTCTTCAGACGCTTCTTCTGAGTGCCCGAAGATTCTACAACCATCAATTGCCCTTTATCCTTTTTGATGCTAGGCTCAGCATTAATCAACATATTTGCAAGCTCTGGCAATGTAGCCTCAAGCCTGTTCATGTTGAAATTCAATGCAAAATGCGAATAGCTAAGAGGCAATGACTGTAAAACCAAGTTAATACTCAGTTCATGGTCCATTACGAAACCTAATCGTGCTAAATTTTCAATCAAATTGATCATTTTCAGCACGTGTTCACCCACTGATGAACCCTCAGTTATTTTGCACTGAAACAGCTCTTTGGAGGTTTGAAACCTCTCATAAGAGAGATTGTGCACCAAACAATTCTTGCAGGTGCATCAAAATCTTATGAGCATTTAAATGCTCATGCTGTTTTTGAAGATCTAGTGACATAGATGCCAACATCAAGCATGTGGCCATCTCTTCAGCATCTCTATGCCGATTGCATGCCAAAAGAACATCAGTTGAAGCATCCGCAGGTGGGACCTCTGGTGCTGCCTGATCAAGGACATATAGGATTTTCTCAGATCGTAGAACGATCTTGGTATTCCTTAGCCAATCAAGAAAATTAGGTCCGGTTAGCTTGTTGGATTCTAGGATACCTCTGAGATTGATGTTCACACTCATGGTGTCTCTAATAACTAGAAAAAAATAGAACAAGTCAATTATTATGAATGCAAATCATCGATTTAATATGAAAATTTTAATATTTTAATTAAATCGATTTCTCCCACTATTTTATTGAGCTTAATAGCCCTCTCTATTAATCTCAAAAAATTATCAAATAATTTTTTAGTGGGCTAGGACCCTCAAATTGACTTACCTTGACCTTGGCTATGGCACAAGAAATCTTAGTAAGCCAAATTAGGTAGATTTGTATCAATCACATCAAATATGACTCCTAGATCATTTAGGGGACATTGCCTTGTCAATCACATCTGATGTGATCACCCTAAACATTGCCTCTAGATTAGACTGACCCTGACTATGGCCAATTATGCCAGCTAACCTAGTTAAGTCAACCCATTGTTCCCCAATCAACTTCTCATAGGTTCACTTGATCTTGGCTATGGCACAACAAATCTCATGCCCTAATGATTTTGTATCATGTGAACAATGGAAGGCTAATGACTTAATATTCATGGAGGGATTTAGCGCATCTAGGTCCCATCATGCATGTACAACATTTGTATCATGCTAGGTTACATATCCTATATATGAATTTTAGATTAATTTCAATTAACCTAAATTTCATAAGATCCAATGGGACTCCTAATCAAATTAGGATCCTGATCACTATCTAATTTAGGAACCCTAATTATGTGACCAAATCAATTGCTACCATCCTGATTAACCTTAATTGATCTAATCAATTATGAGCTTTCCTTAACAATGGCCAGATCAGCTGATCAATGGGGTCCTATTTAGCATACCCTTCGATCCCATTGAATGGGTTTTCCCAGGCAGTGAACGGAGCAATTAAAAACCATGATCGCACCTTTCTAGATACCAATGTAGTTACACCAATGTAGTTAAGCCCAATTGATTTGATTAATTATGGAATCATTGGATCAAACAATGATATGGTTAAATCTAATTTTTCATAAACCTTATCATCTATTACACATTATGATAAGATAAGATAGTGATCTTTAGGGATTTATGATAAGTGTCAAATATTTTATAATAATTTATTTTAAATATTTGTCTTATCATTATCTGTTATGATAAATTTGTTTTCATCACATGAAAATCCTAATTGGTCTCTATCATAACATCCCTAACATGATAACATGTTAAAATTTAAAATTTTAATTTTAATCTTGATTATCATGTTATCATGATATAATTATTTTAGATTTTAATCACGTTATTTATCATGTCAAAATTAAATTCTAAACATGATATGTTAAATTTCAGCCTTTATGATTATGTCACATATAAATCATAATTTTTAATTTTAACATGATCAAATCTAAATAATTCATGTTTATTATCATATAATAAACTTATTAAATATTTAATCTTTATCTATATAATTATTTCAGATTTTAATCATATTATTTATCATGTCAAAATTAAATTCTAAACATGATATGTTAAATTTCAGCCTTTATGACTATGTCACACATAAATCATAATTTTTAATTTTTAACATGATTAAATATAAATAATTTATGTTTATTATCATATAATAAACTTATTAAATATTTAATCTTTATCTATATAATTATTTTAGATTTTAATCATGTTATTTATCATGTCAAAATTAAATTCTAAACATGATATGTAAAATTTCAGCCTTTATGATTATGTCACACATAAATTATAATTTTTAATTTTTAATGATTAAATCTAAATAATTTATATTTATTATCATATAATAAACTTATTAAATATTTAATCTTCATCATATGGTAATATTTATATTTTACATCGTATGTAAAATTTAGATCTATGTATATAAAAACTAGAACTCAGGTAATCTATCAAATTAACTAAATTTGAAGCTTAAGGTGGCTCTGATACCACTGTTGGGAAATTACGTATGTTATATATGAATCAAATTCATATAACATGTGGTGGAAGATAGAAATAAATACGAATTTAATTTCCAAAGCCCAAGATCCTCAGGAAATAAATTAAGTTAACAAGAAATAATATATGATTTAATAATAGATCAAACATGTGTTCTTTATTGGGGATAAAGCCTGATGAAGCCGGTAAATGATTTACCACTAGTCGTCCACGTGTCCGGCCTCTAATGGGGATCCACGCGAAGATCTTTGGATGATGTCTGTTGACCCAATTATTGATTTTGATGATTAATAAAAGATATGAGTATATTCATTTTGTTACTAATAAATTTAATAAGTGTTTCAGGGCTTAAAAATGTTTGATTAATCAAAAGGTATAAAAAACATGTTTTGAATCAAATGCCAAAGGTATGTTTCAAAATTCAGAGCGTGGAGTCGACACCTAGAAGGTCTGGAGCCGACCCCATGGCCGATCAAATGCTTTCCTGATTTTTGGCACGGTCTAGAGCCGACACCCAGTGTTTCGGAGCTGACACCCAGAGTTTCAGAGCCGACACTTACAGTGTCTGGAGCCGAATCCAATGCGGGAACAGAAAGCATGTTTTTTGGACTATCCTGGAGCCGACACTTACAGTTTTTCGGAACCGACTCCCGAATGCGATGAGCCGACACTTACCTTTTTCGGAGCCAACTCCTCAACGAACTGTTACTTTCTATTTTTGGATATACGACTTGGAGTCGACACCTAAAAAGTTGGAGCCAACTCCAACCTGTCAGGAACGGATTTTCAAAGTGTTAGAACGGCCTCCAACGGTAACATTTTCTCACCTAATCTATAACGGTTACTTTTCTTATGTGTAGGAGGAATCCAAGGAAAAATAATGGCTAGTTTTTTCACCTAATCTTGGATTAAGAAGAATCTATAAAAGGAGAGCTCGTCCGTTTGAAAAAAAAAAAGAGGACGGAAAAATAGAGAGAAAACAACTTGAAAAATCCAAGAAGTCTTGAGCAAAAAATCAAAGAGGAAAGAGTCAATGTTCAAATCCATCAACTCCAGAAAGCTCAAAGAGAAATCCAAGGCATTCAAGTTCAAAATCGGAGGATTTTCCAAAAGAAGAAAAAGAGAGCCAAAAGCCCTATTTTTTCCAACTTCTCATCTGCAATCTTTGTGAAGAATCCGAGCTGAGGCCTGATTCAACATCTCAAAGGAGAAGAGGAAAAGAAGAAAAGCTCAAATCAACTCTGCTTCAAATAGGTTTTGCTAACCTTGTTTATTTATATTGAATATTTGCTCATTTGAGGAGCTGTTTATTATTGTAAACTCTATTCTCATTTGTTTTTGCTAGTTCAATCAGGGGGATTGAATTAGTGGAGGTAGTATACCTCGGGTCAAGCTAGATTTGCTTGGGTTTGGGTTTTATGCTGGTGAGCCCAGAAAACTAGCTGGGTTCGTTGTGATCCCGTGGGAAACAACAAGTTTTGAGTTGTGAGCTTGTAAAACAACTCGGCTGTAATCTAATAGATTATAGTGTGGACCCAAGTGGTACTTGGGAGTGGACGTAGGTGTTGGATACACCGAACCACTATAAAATCTTTGTGTTTGCCGTGTTTTGATTCTCTCTCTCTATCTCTTTGTTTTTGGTTAATATTTATCCTGTACTTAATCTTGTGTATTCCAAAGCCAATCATTTTAAAAGGTTAAATTTTAAGAACCCAATTCACCCCCCCTCTTGGGTTGCCATCTGGGCCAACAATTGGTATCAGAGCAAGTACTCATTTGATTTTGGTCTAAAGATCAAGAGCTAAAGATCCAAATGGCAGCTCAAGCTAGTTCATCTTATTTAGAAGGTCAATCCACTAATCGACCTCCTTTATTTAATGGAACTAATTATAGTTATTGGAAAGCTAGGATGAAGATTTTTATTCAAGCACTTGACTATGACTTATGGGGAATCATAGTTAATGGTCCACACACACCCACAATTAGAGTAGACAACATGGTGATTCCTAAACCGGAAATGGAATGGGATGAACATGATAAGAAGTTGGCTCAGCTCAATGCTAAAGCCATGAATATTTTGTATTGTTCATTGGATGCAAATGAATTTAATTGAATTTCTACATGTATTTCTGCAAAAGAAATTTTGGATAGATTAGAGGTTACCCATGAGGGTACAAATCAAGTTAAAGAATCAAAAATTAATATTTTGGTGCATAAATATGAACTATTTAGCATGGAACAAACTGAAACAATTACATGCATGTACACGAGATTCACTGATATTGTAAATGGGTTGAAAAGCCTTGGTAAGACTTATACTAATTCTAAACTTGTGCGTAAAATTCTTAGGTCACTTCCAAGATCATGGGAAGCGAAGGTGACTGCAATCCAAGAAGCCAAGGATTTAAATGTTTTACCTTTGGAGGAGCTACTTGGATCCTTGATGACTCATGAGCTGACTATGAAGCAACATCAAGAGAAGGAAGTCAAGAAGAAGAAAACTATTGCTCTTAAGGCTGCAGAAAGTGAGGAAAGCTGCAGTGATGGTGATGATGATGAGGAGACTGCACTCCTTGCAAAGAAATTCAAAAGGTTCATGCAGAGAAGGAGACCCTTCCACAAGAAAAAGTCAGGAACAAAAATGGAAGGAGAAAAAGAGAATGAGAAGGACAAAGAAAAAGAAAAAGAGCCCTTGATATGTTATGATTGCAAAAAATCGGGGCATTTCAGATATGACTGTCCTCAACTGAAGAAAGTTTACAAGAAGAAGAAGAAGGCTTATGTTGCAACATGGAGTGATAGTGAAGAATCCTCTTCCGAGGAGGAACAAAAGGAAGTTGCCAACATTTGCTTTATGGAAAACAACGACATTGAGGTAAGTTCTGAAACACCTTATGATGATTTCACTTTTGAAGAATTATATGATGCATTTAATGAGTTAGTAAGTGATTTTAAAGTTCTGAAAAGAAGAACAAATCTTTAAAAAATGATAGTTTAAATCTTGCCAAAGAAAAGGATAAACTAATTCATGAAGTTGAAAAATTGAAATCAGAAAATGAAGCTTTGATTGAAGAAAAATGATCAATTTCCAATGAAAATGATAGATTAAAGAAGGAAGTTGATAAATATAAAATATAGTTGATAAATTTATATATAGTTCTAAAAAACTTAATTTATTATTGAGCAATGAAAGAGCTATATTTGATAAGGCTGGATTAGGTTATAGGCCTAACATAAAACAAAAGTATGTCAAAAACTTCTTTAGAAAAAATAAGATAAAAATGAAGTTTTATGTCATTATTGTAACAAAAAGGGGCACAAAGCCTTTGAATGTAATTTTAAGAAAATTAACAAGAATTTAAGTAGTAAAGGAAGAAAAATATGGGTTCCAAAAGGAACAATCTTTATTGCTACTAACCATGAAGGACCCAAGAAGGCTTGGGTACCTAAATATAAGACTTGATCATTTTTGCAGGAGTGTCTTGTGGCCAAAAGATCAAAGCGAAAGTGGTATCTCGATAGTGGCTGCTCAAGGCACATGACGGGTGACAAGGATCAATTCATCACCCTTGAAAGCAAAAAGGGAGGAGTTATTACGTTTGGTGACAATGGCAAAGGCCAGATCATGGGATTTGGTAAAATTCAAATAACTCCCTCCACATTTATTGAAAATGTCTTATATGTTAATGGTTTAAAGCATAATCTAATTAGTATTAGCCAATTGTGTGATAAATGTTTCAAAGTATCATTTGAAGCTTCTATTTGCACTGTTTCTAATCCCATTGATAATAGCATTGTATTTATTAGAAATAGAAATGGCAATGTGTACTTGATTGATTTAGACAATTTGTCCACTAGTAATCATTGCTTAGTTGCTAATAATGCTAATATGAATGAGATTAGATGGCTGTGGCATCGTAGATTAGGTCATGTAGGTATGCACCTAATTTCAAAATTAATCAGAATGGATTTAGTAAAAGGCCTTCCACAACTAGATTTTGAAAATAACAAAATCTGTGATGCATGTCAATTTGAAAAACAAACTAGAAACTCTTTCAAAACTAAAAACATTTTTTTCACTTCTAGGCCACTTGAACTACTTCACATGGATCTCTTTGGACCTATTAGAACCACTAGTCTAGGAGGAAAGAAATATGGTCTTGTGATTGTAGATGATTATTCTAGATACACTTGGGTATTATTTTTAGCTCATAAAGATGAGACTTTTTTAATATTTTTGAAATTCTTCAAGAAGGTCACAAATGAGAAAAACAACACCATAGTGTCTCTTAGAAGTGATCATGGCACTGAATTCAAAAATTATTTATTTGAAAACTTTTGCATTGAAAATTGCATCCATCATAATTTCTCTGCACCTAGAACACCACAATAAAATGGAGTTGTAGAAAAAAAAAATAGAACTTTAGAAGACATGGCCCGTACCATGCTATGTGAAAGCAACCTACCAAAGTACTTTTGGGTGGAAGCTATAAACACGGCATGTTACATTCTTAATAGAGCTTTAATTAGGCCAATCCTTAAGAAAACTCCTTATGAACTATGAAACAATATAAAACCAAACATTAGTTATTTTCATGCATTTGGTTATAAATATTTTATTTATAATAATGGTAAAGATAATCTAGGAAAATTTGATGCAAAATCAGATGAAGACATATTCTTAGGATATTCAACATCTAGTAAAGCTTATAGAGTGTTTAACAAGAGAAACTTAATTGTAGAAGAATCTATTCATGTAGTTTTTGATGAATCTTTAGCATCGAATTCAGGAAAGATTGATGATGAGGAAGATACAAACATATTAGAAAGGAATATTAAAAAATTGAATATAGATGTATCTTCAGATCATGAACAAGGAGCTAAAGATGATGATTCTCCTAGTGTTAATGTTGTTGATGCAAATCATAATGATGTAGATCTTCCTAGAGATTGGAGATATGCCTATGGTCATCCAAAAGAATTAATTATAGGTGATCCATATCAAGGAGTAAGAACTAGATCATCAATGAGAAACATCAATAATCATCTTGCATTTGTATCTCAAATTGAACCTAAAACTATTGACGAGGCTGAAAAAGATAATAATTGGATGTTAGCTATGCAAGAGGAATTAAATCAATTTACTAGAAATAATGTTTGGACCCTTATAGATAGACCTAAAGATCATTCTGTTATAGGATCAAAATGGGTATTTAGAAATAAATTAGATGAAAATGGCATAGTAATTAGAAACAAAGCTAGATTAGTTGCAAAAGGATATAATCAAGAAGAAGGAATTGATTTTGATGAAACTTTTGCACCTGTAGCTAGATTAGAAGCAATTAGATTACTACTCGCATTTGCATGTCATATGCATATCAATTTATTTCAAATGAATGTTAAAAGTGTATTTTAAATGGATTTATAAATGAGGAAGTTTTTGTTAAACAATCACCTGGTTTTGAAGATCATGAATTTCCAAATCATGTTTTTAAATTGCACAAAGCACTATATGGTTTAAAACAAGCACCTAAAGCTTGATATGATAGATTAAGCAAATTTCTGATTAAAAATGATTTTACTAGAGGACATGTTGATAAAACACTATTTTTGAAAAGAAAAGACAAGGATTTATTAGTAGTACAAATATATGTTGATGATATTGTATTCGGTGCTACTAACAATCTCTTGTGTCAAGAATTTGCTAAGTTAATGCAGGGTGAATTCGAAATGAGCATGATGGGAAAACTCAACTTCTTCCTACGACTTAAAATCAAGCAAAGCAAAGAGGGGATTTTCATCAACCAAGCAAAATACACAAAGTAACTTCTCAAGAAGTTTGGAATGGAGTCAATCAAATCGCTTGGAACACCTATGAGTCCTTCATGCAAATTAGACAAAGATGAAGATGGTAAGAAAGTAGATCAAAAGTACTACAGAGGTATGATCGGATCTCTACTTTACTTAACTGCAAGTAGACCATATATCATGTTTGTTGTTTGTCTATGTGCTAGATTTCAATCTGAACCTAAAGAATCTCACTTAATTGCAGTGAAAAGAATCTTAAGATATCTAAGTGGAACTAAAAATGTAGGATTATGGTATTCTAGAGACTCAACACTAAACTTGATTGCATATCTGACTCTGACTATGTTGGATGTAAATTAGATAGAAAAAGTACAAGTGGTGCATGTCAATTCTTAAGAAGTAACTTAATCTCTTGGTTTAGCAAAAAGCAAAATTTGGTTGCATTATCAACTGCTGAAGCAGAATATGTTGCAGCTAGAAGTTGCTGTGCTCAAATCCTTTGGATTAAGCGACAACTTGAAGATTATGGCAAACACTTGATAAAACTCCTATTAGATGTGCTAATACAAGTGCAATAAATTTAACTAAAAATTCAATTCAACATTCAAGAACCAAACACATTGAAATTAGATATCACTTTATAAGAGAACATGTAGCTAATAATGAAATTTGTCTTGATTATGTTAATTCTGAAGAATAATTAGCTGACATATTTACAAAACCTTTGAGTGAAGAGAGATTTTGTTATCTTAGAGGTGAATTAGGGATTTGTGACCCTTTGGAATGATTTTGAAACCCTTAAGGAATGACTATCTAGATCTCTATTAATTTCATGAGATTCCTTTCATATTTTAAGGACAATTTATCTAGTCATTTATACAATTTGACTCTTCATATTCCAAAGATTTTTTCAAAATTTATTGACCCTATTTTGACAAATTTCAGATGTTTGAAACTCATCTATTTTTCTCTAAAACTATCAGTGGAGTCGACACCTCAATTTGAGGAGTCGACACCTCTTCTGTGTCGCTCTCGGTCCTTGACCTTGGAGCCGACACCCGTATAAGTGGAGCCGACTCTAGTTTGAGCGCTAACTGTGTTAGCGACTTGGAGTCAAGACCCAACTTTACGGGAGTCGACACCTGGTGGTCCCAAGTTGACTTTATTAGGGCAGAGTCGACACCTCCGTCATTTCTATCGTTTCCAATCCCTTTCCAAACTCTCTCAAAACTCTCTCAAAACCTCCCCAAGCCAAATTCTCCTCAAATCGAACATTCCCAAGGATTTCTATGGCTCCTAAGCGGAGAGGATAGTTCTTGGAGCTCCCATAACCACCGAGAAGCGTACGGCTCGGCGTCTCTTCCGTGAGCCGTCTCCAAGCAACGATTCTTCCTCGACCCATTCAGATAATCCTAGTCCCTCATCTCCACAGGTAGATACTTTAACTGGGAGAGTTATTACTATGGGTAGAAAGGTTGATTTTGATTTCTTTGAGTCCGAGAGATTTTCTATTGGAAGACAAATTAAAGAGCTTGGCTGAGACAAGGTTTGCTCGCTGGATGTTCCCACTTATCCGGCCCTTGTTAAGGAATTCTATTTTAATTTATCAAGGGAGACGGTGGGATTATCAGTTCTGTTAGAGGGAAGAGAGTTCACCTTACCTTTCAGAGTTTAGGACATCTTCTGAGCATCGCTGTCACTGGATTAGTTGCTGACATTCATAGTGAGAGGTCTGATGCATTATCAAGGATGTTAGGAAGAGAAGTGTCTGAATTTGAAGAAGTCAGGGCTAATCAGTTGCCCTTGGAGCTTAGATTACTTCACAACATCTACAGTAGGATTTTATTCCCTAAGACTGGTCGATTTGAGTATGTCTCGGAGTGAGACATTGTTGTTATGGACAGTGTTCTTACAGGTCAGCCTATTAACCTTGCTGGGATGATGATTTTCTACATGGCTGAGGCTGGGGGCAAAAGGAGATCTTCACTGCCCTATGGTATGATTTTGACTATGGTGTTTAGAAGTCAAGGTATTGTAATTTCTGATAATGAGCCATCAAAGAATCTTAGACACACTGATTACTATAGCTTGGCTACTGTGCACCGGATGGGCTTTGTAAAGGTTAATGGTCAATGGGAGAGAAAGGGCCATCTGGATGAGAGAGCCACTGAGATTAGATCTTCTGCACCATCTGAGGTTGGTCCATCAGCGAGGCATCCTTCACCAGAGCCTAGCAGATCTTCACCACCTCCTGCTCCTGCTCCTGCTCCAGTTCCTATACCGCCACCTATGTCATCTGTCGGATTTTCAGATATTCAGTTAGAGCATCTCAAAAGTTTATTTGCTACTTAAAAAGAAGAAATGAAGACAGAGTTTGATAGCCAATTTATGAATTTGAAAGAAACCCTTTACTCTTTCGATGATCGTATTAGAATGATTGAGTCTACCCTCGGTTCTCTGCTGAATCCTTAAAGAATGATCTTAAGAACATATTTAAAGAGCTTAAGGATATTGGTGGAGACTCAGAAACTTACTCCAAATGCAATGCTGAGCTTCAGGACAAGATTATGACTGCATGTGCATTTGTTGACAGAAGACTAAAAGAATTTGTTAGGACTCAAAGTGAATGGATGGCAAGGATTGTTGAAGAATTGCAAAGACTTCTTAGAACTCATTTTGATTATCTTGTAATGAAGTGTCTTTGATAATTAGTCTAGTTTGATGTTGATTTATCTTGAAGCTTTAATGTAATGATGTATAGCATGATGTTTGATATAGTAGAGTTTCATATTGTAATATTTGACTTTTGATGTAATGAACTTATCTATACTTAATGAATATCTTTTGATCCTTGAAAAATCTATCAATTTTGTCATTTTACTTAACCCTTCTTGATCTTTTTGTTGATTACAAAAAAGGGGGAGAGTTATGTAAGTATTTCCAAATCATATATGCATTGAATGTAAAACAAAAACAAGGGGGAGAACAAAATAAAAGGGGGAGAAATAACTGCCTTATCAGTATCAAACATTAAAATTTTCTGTTAAAAGGAAGAACAATTGTTAAATTGAACTTCATAGGGGGAGCTATCTCATTCAGGGGGAGCTTATCTGTGAGGATTAAATATTTAAAAATTTTGATTTGAGAATCCTATTGTTTACTCATGCATATACTCAATGTTTTTATAATCATCAAAAAGGGGGAGATTGTTGACCCAATTATTGATTTTGATGATTAATAAAAGATATGAGTATATTCATTTTGTTACTAGTAAATTTAACAAGTGTTTCAGGGCTTAAAAATGTTTGATTAATCAAAAGGTATAAAGAAATATGTTTTGAATCAAATGCCAAAGGTATGTTTCAAAATTCAGAGCCTGGAGTCGACACCTAGAAGGTCTGGAGCCGACCCCATGGCCGATCAAATGCTTTACTGATTTTTGGCATGTTCTGGAGCCGACACCCAGTGTTTCGGAGCCGACACCCAGAGTTTCAGAGCTGACACTTACAGTGTCTGGAGCCGACTCCAATGCGGGAACAGAAAGCATGTTTTTTGGACTATCCTGGAGCCGATACTTACAGTTTTCCGGAGCCGACTCCCGAATGCGACGAGCCGACACTTACCTTTTTCAGAGCCAACTCCTCAACGAACCATTACTTTCTATTTTTGGATATTCGACTTGGAGTCGACACCTGAAAAGTTGGAGCCGACTCCAACCTGTCAAGAACGGATTTTCAAAGTGTCAGAATGGCCTCCAACGGTAACATTTTCTCACCTAATCTCTAACGGTTACTTTTCTTGTGTGTAGGAGGAATCCAAGGAAAAATAATGGCTAGTTTTTCACCTAATCTTGGATTAAGAAGAATCTATAAAAGGAGAGCTCATCCGTTTGAAAAAAAAAAAGAGGATGGAAAAATAGAGAGAAACAACTTGAAAAATCCGAGAAGTCTTGAGCAAAAAATCAAAGAGGAAAGAGTCAAAGTTCAAATCCATCAACTCTAGAAAGCTCAAAGAGAAATCCAAGGCATTCAAGTTCAAAATCGGAGGATTTTTCAAAAGAAGAAAAAGAGAGCCAAAAGCCCTATTTTTCCCAACTTCTCATCTGCAATCTTTGTGAAGAATCCGAGCTGAGGCCTGATTCAACATCTCAAAGGAGAAAAGGAAAAGAAGAAAAGAAGAAAAGCTCAAATCAACTCTGCTTCAAACAAGCTTTTCTAACCTTGTTTATTTATATTGAATATTTGTTCATTTGAGGAGCTGTTTGTTATTGTAAACTCTATTCTCATTTGTTTTGCTAGTTCAATAGGGGGATTGAATTAGTGGAGGTAGTATACCTCGGGTCAAGCTAGATTAGCTTAGGTTTGGGTTTTGTGCTGGTGAGCCCGAAAAACCAGCTGGGTTCGTTGTAATCCCGTGGGAAACAACAAGTTTTGAGTTGTGAGTTTGTAAAACAACTCGGTTGTAATCTAGTAGATTATAGTGTGGACCCAAGTGGTACTTGGGAGTGGACGTAGGTGTTGGATACATCGAACCACTTTAAAATCTTTGTGTTTGCCGTGTTTTAATTCTCTCTCTCTATCTCTTTGTTTGTGATTAAAATTTATCCTGCACTTAATCTTGTGTATTCCAAAGCCAATCATTTTAAAAGGTTAAATTTTTAAGAACCCAATTCACCCCCCCCCTCTTGGGTTGCCATCTGGGCCAACAATGTCCTCTCAGGATTGGATGATAACCTTCTTGCGGAGGGTGCTAGGGACATCCTAGAGAGAGAAAGGATGTTTTAGAGAGAGAAAGTAGGTGTTAGGCATCCAAGAGAGAGAAGGGAGGAGTTCGGCGTATCTATCGAAGGGGTATCTCTTCCCCTTTTATACATGAAAAGAAGGTTGTCGGTTCCATTAAAAAAAAGATTTTATTTCAACCACCCAACCATTCAACCATATCAAGTTGATAACAAATTATCCTAACAAATTTAGGATAATTTGTTAAATTATCCTAATAAATTTAGGATATTTGTTATCATGATAATGTTAAGGTTACAACCACCTAACCACATCCCTAAAAATTAGGAAATTGGTTATCTCATGAAACCAACATTGCAACCTTGAATTTGGCTTGATGAGGATGCCCCAAATCATGGGGTTCCCTCCTCCATGACGTAGAGATGGGTCATGTCCATCTCATGGGCATGGATCCATCCTCCACGTGGCACGATTTCATCCCTCGGTTTAATTGGGTTTTCACAAATCAAATCATGCCATCAAATGGACCCAATTAAATATCATATTATTAATCTCAATTAATCTAAGCCATCCATCACATGGATCAAGCCTAATTAATGGATTTCATATGTACATCTCATGTACAAAAGGTCTCTCTCTTGAACACAAAATTCTTTTCTCTATGATGAATCCTATTCATCAATTTCATGTTCTCTCATTAAGATTGAGTTAAACGCAATCCTAATTAATTGGTTATCTAATTTGAATTAAGTCCAACTTAATTCCCATTTTAACTTCAACCAAAATCATCTTAATGCGTGTAACCCATTAGGTCCCTTGACACGTTGGTAATAATCATGTCCCTAATATTGACCCTAAGGATGACTTGATCAACACCTTGTCCAAGTCATTTCTTTAACCAAATTAACTCTTTGATTAAGTCAAAGAATCCATGATTATAGATCATGAGCGGCCTCTAGCAAAGCATAATGACCACCCAAGTGTTAAGGGTTTGTTGACGTGATCATCAACACCTGTTCATTAACGGTTACCGTATTCAATCCCTTCGTCACATATCCCAGATCAATCAGTAGTATGGAATGTGTCAATCATGTAATTGATCTTTGTTTACTTAATCTCAGAAAAATTGACTCATATGAATTAGAACTTCGAAACCATTTCGAATTCTAACTCAACCTTGCAAGGATTTATCAGTCAATTTAATCAATCAAGTGGCCGTGGGATACAACCCTTTCTACCAAGGGAGATGAATCCTGTCTTAATCAAACACCACCTTCATGTGCTTCATGTCATACCCAATCGACACCATATTTGCCACCCGTGGCTAGAGCGACATTTGCATGTCATCAAAGCATGATATTCCACACATGAGATGCAATGAAGATCTCAAGTCAAAGGATCACTCGTACCACCATCATTAGAGATCAACCATGACACAATATAGAATATCCATATGGGATCTCTGTGTGGGTCATCCAATGCATCGTTACAATAACGACCATCCATACACTATATCCAAGTATCTTCATACTTCAGCTTGCAAGATCAATTGCTCACCATAAGGCTGAAGATATGCAATGTGTGCTAGTCTCAACGGCGTTCGACAGTGTCCAATCCTGTCTACGCATCGACTATGGAAGTTTAAAGAATAAACCATAATGTGCAATTTTGGATCTCACAATTTGTAATCTCTATTACAAATTCCATATGTACAGTTCGCATTCTTTTGAACTTTATCTCACAGGTTAAATATATCTAATATATATATAAATTACACCCGGATAGATAAAGAAACCAATAAATTTGATTTGCATTCATAAAGAAATGTGTACAAACTAGCATCTAATCCGATTGGATTTAGGGTACACACTAACAACAGAACTACCAACCCATTGAGTTTTTTTTTTAAATTTCATTGACGAGATAGGTAAACTTATCCTGCAAATCTTGTTAATTGTACATGATTGCAATCAATTTTGATAATCATAAATAAAAAATTAATATCTTCAATATAAGAACATTTTATCTTTATATGAGAATATATAAAGATAATATATTATTTTTATATTATATAGATATTTTATTTTTTACTTTACATTTATATTGAATAAAATTTTTTTCTAAGGTCTCATAAACCTTTTCCCTTGCAGAGGATGAGAATTAAGTTGCGTATCAAGATTTGGCACGGAATGATGAGAGTGAGATGCAGATGGATGGATGATCTGACATGGAGACTATACAGACATCATTTTGTTGAAGGATGGCATATGTGGTTTTTTCTTTGATGGCTTTACTTCCTCATATTCTAATATTGAGGATATATCTGATATATTTGATTTGATGACATAATCTGATTGTGAAGATTGTTGTAAATGGATAGATCTTAGATGTTGTTAGGGTTTTATTTTAAAAATATACGATCATGTCACAATTATCGGACTAAGCCTTGTTTCGTAGCTGCAACAGAATCATCTCATTGAGTTTTATTCCATTGATGAGGTAGGTGAAGGCCGTCCACTGCAAGTCTTATCAACCATAAACTATTGCAACCAATTTTGACAAAGGTAGATGAGAAATTAATTATATCTTAAATAGGAGGACAACCTAGGTGGCCTCGTTCAGTCAAGATCGTCATCACTGATACAGTTGCAACTAAAATTGACATTCACAAAGAATTATTAATTTGGTAGTCCATGGTGACAAACTATCTCTCAGCTTCGAGCTGATGTTAATTTGTTTGGTTTTCAATCATCTCAGGACACAGCAAATCCAACTTATGGTCAATTTATATTGCCATTTATTTTTTCTGTGACCCCACGCAACAATAGAGCCTTGCGCCCAGTGTTACATTCTTGCTCGTGCTCGGCACAATGGTAAGAGACTATTTAACACTTGCTACGAGTTATGGATTTATCATTGGCCATGCATCCATTTCTAATCGTATGGTCTTGAACTCAGGTTGCAGGCCAGAGGCATCGTGGTGGGACCGTTTGGATCACCTGCTGGACATCCAAATCCGCCATGGAGCTGGCATTGATGCCATAGCCGTTAGGTACGAGAATAATGGCAGGATTGAAACCAGTCGATGATTTGGTGGTGGGGGTGGTGTGGAGCAATGTTTTAAAAATTGAACAGATTGATCGATCAGAAATTGATCATCAGTTCGATTTAATTTTATTATTAAAATTAACTTTTATTATTTTATAATTAAATTAAAATTTAATTATAATATTATCTGATCCGATTAAATCGATTTATTCGATCGAATCAATTGATCCAAATCTAAATATTAAGCCGGTTCGATGTTCAATTTTTCAAAACATGGGTATACTAGATAATCGGTACATTAATTGAACTCTCTTGCTTTCGTCATTTGGTGGTGGAGATGGCGTGGAGAGCAAGGCATATTGAAAACTCTTTCTTACGTCATTCGGTTTGGCGTGGAGAGCCGGGCATATTGTCGTCACGAAAGCTTGCAAACTTGCGTCGCGCGTACATCTACGGTTTCAAATACATGAGCATGCGGCGTAATACTATCTCGTGATGTCAACTTAACCATTGGAATATGATGCACCCGAACCACATGCAGTGCATGGTTGCAAGGCAACCAAAATGCGTGCTAGGTGGCGTCACAAGCTCCTCCCACGGGGACGATTCAATTGGCTAATCGGACACCACCACCCACACGCACGCCAGCGAGATACTGACTCCCTTAAGGTTGCAT